>VXAZ01001324.1:3293449-3399575 GCA_013399875.1 Gymnorhina tibicen | reverse complement strand
ATATGGACATAAGTTGCATTTAGGTTTATGGTAAAGAATATTAAACTGAACAAAAATTTAATTCCATCTCTTTGTGTTCTTTTGTGCTAAACCACTAAAAGATATGTTCCCTAAGCCTGTTTGCAAGCTTCATCTTTCTGTGCATCCAGGTCATCTAAACACATGCTTAGATCAGAAGCAACTTACAAAGTCTGTGTTAACACCAGTGGGACTCCCTGTGTGTTGCAGTAAGTTTTGCTAAATATTGATCATTAGAACACATATTTAAAGTTAAAAGCTATGGTGCTTTCCTGACTGTGGGCTTCCAAGCCCTCCTAAAACGTTGTATCTTCAACTTAGACTAAATGTATCTCTCTCCATAAACACATGTACGTATTTATATGTACTTTTCTTAATTTACAGCATTTAATATCATTACCATGCTGTATGTATGAGCAAGAACTATAGGGTATTGGTAGGATTTTCTTTGCTCTTTCTCCTTTTTCTCCGGTTTTTCAATCCAGATTTTTGACGTGTTTTTCCTGAGTTCCAGCACCAGCTGGCAAGGGCAAGTCCTCAAACCCACCCACGACTGTTTCTGTCAAAGTGTCGGATCTGTGGGGCTCAGAAGCTCGCAGCTGAGCCATGAGACACAGCTCTGTAGGGAATGATCTTTCTCTGTGCATTTTCTCAATGTGCTGCTGGCACTTATAAAGTTAATAATCACAAGTGTAATGAGTGGGCCTGCTTTACAATGGGCATAGTTTACAATTAATGTTTTTATTTTTTTTCATGTTTTAAGTGAAACTTTTTCCCAAATTCCCACATGACAGACAGATGTTTAATCATACTGGGGGCAACCACACAATCTTTAGCGCAAGTTTTTTCCTGAAATTCTTTTCTTTCCTCCTGAATCTTCTTTAGCTGGCTTCTTTCCTTTGGTTTCCCATCACCAGAATAAAAGCCTCTACATCCTTACATACTTTGGGACAAGAGTTACACTGTGAGAAACCACCTGAGCCAACATTGGGAGTCATGAAAATAACTGCACTAAGGACTCATCTATTGCTTCATCATCTGCATTTTACGTTTTTCTGTGGAATTGTTTCAACAGATGTAAATCCCCTAGATCGTGCTGTAAGGGGAGCATATTTTACCTTAGCCAAAAACAATTCCTAAAGTATTCGGCTTAAAATAAAAGTATCCATATGGGGTTTTGCTGATTTAACTCTTCTGGTTTCAAAAAGTAGTTTTACTTGCATCTCTAGAGAAACAAACTGTACTAATTTAAGACCTAGCATCTAATTTAACAGTCTGTCTAATGAAGGGGGGAAAAAAGGAAGGAGAACTATTTCTACCCTGAAGTTTTCATATATTAAAATGAAATAACATTTAAAACCAAGACCATTGCCATAATTAGCTATACTTTATAGTTTATATTGTTATAATGTTATAACAATACAAGGGGGACATGTTTAGGGCAGATAAGGGTGGAGAGAGGAGAGAATCTTCTGATGATAGAAATATCCGATGAAGTTTAGGTAACTTGGGCCAGTTTAAAGCTGGCAGGCACTCTGTAACTTCCAAAGATGGATGGTTGTACAGCTGGGGGCAGGGATGCTCCTCTCTGGTTACATGGCTTCCCACATCTCTTGGGGTGCAGCATGGACCCCAAGAGGGAGCTCTGCCAGTTCATCTCACTGGATATAAATGCACGTTTTCTTCTAAGTGTTCTTGAATGATCAGGAAAATTATATTCTATACAGAATATCCATAAGTGTCTTGCCCAAATGTATGCATTCAGCAAAAGTGCTCCTGTTGCTTCTGTAAATACACTGGTCCACAAATGTCTCGCTGGCTCACAGATGGCTAAGCACTGCTTGCACACCGAGTTGGTAGATGCCTTACAAATACTTAAGCTGGAGAGAAATGTTAGTCTTTACTGGTAAGCTACAACTGAAGAGTTTTATTTAATAGCACTTTTTGGAGATTGGCACAGCAGCATCAAATGTCTGTGTATGAATACCTGCACGTGGTTGTCACCTAGCAGGAACTAGGTGGTCTGGTTAGGTCAGCTCAGCTGGAAGTACTCTGATATCTTAATTAAAGGATCTCAGTTAGGCTCCTACTCCCAGCACCCTGTAGGAACACCACTGATGGTGTTACAGTGGTGGCCATGTAACGATGAGTAGGTGTGCTATGCTCTGTTTAATTTTTTTACTGTGTTTATATGCATCCAGGGCAATTAATGAAATGAAAGTTATTGATCATGAAGGTGTGGGTGGCTTGGGGTTCTGGTTGCTTGGGTTGGGTTTTTGAAATAAATACACAAACTCTGCTCCAGAGCTCTTACCAGAGGTCATGTTTAATAAATTACACTTGATGCATAATACACTAGCATGTCATGTCTCAGCAGCATACCAATAATATCTTCTGCCTTACTCTGTAGATACTTTGGGATGTGGAGTATGAAAGGTCGTGAAACTAAAGCCAAATGCTTTCTACAGCAAATTGTGTACTCGCTGTCAGTCTTGTTCTAACGTACATTTTAGTCATTTTCTGTAAGTCAGGACCCCCAGGTTTGTTACCTCCCTGTGGTGTAATTTCCTCATTCAAAAGACTGCACTGGTAATCATTAAAGACACTATAAATAGTATCACTAATTTGACAGGCTGCTAGCCTAAAAAAATTGTGCAATTTATAATTTTATTGAGAGACAGGTATAAGTGCAGGTTTTGGGGGGTCACCCCAATCCAGCTGAGACATAAATTTTAACACTGCCACGGTGCCATTGGATATAAAACTGTACATGAGCAATATTCGATGTGCATGTTTCAAACCTGTGCTTGCAAATTTTTCTTGCAGAGTTTGTATTAATTGAAGTTGTTTAGCTTTTGTTTCAGGCCTTCAGAGTTTATGGTCTGGTACAAACAGGTAGTGATTGCACTTCTAAACACTCATTTAGATCAGAATTGTCTGATTTCTGCAATCTGCCCAGATTATAACCTTAGGATAATATCCTTGAAGCTTTCTGGTTTTGTCTTACTTCATCTGAAATTCACTTCCTTTTAATCTTTATAGCCCTTAGTTAAATTAAGAGGTAAATGTGTTCTTCTAAGCCTTGTCTAACCACACTGGAAGTGTCCTTCTAGAAACAGTTCTTTGGAAAGGAAGAAAAGAACTACTTAGATTGAGCAAAGACTATCAAAATGGACCAGTAAGACAAGGCAAAGATACACCATTAGCATCCAGGTCAGTCTGGGGCGGAGACTGGAGCTGTATCTGCATGGCATTGACATGCTTAATATAATGAAAGGTGACAGGAAACAGTCTTGCAAAATTGTTATCAGATGAGCTTCTATTTCCAACAGAGGGTTTCTAAATGGCTCTTTTTAAATCTTCAGAGACACCATCTTTAAATCTGTGGAGACAACTAAAAGGTATTTAAAATTATTTGACTAGTTGTCAATTTTATTTTTTTTAATAGGCATTGTAAAAAAGCAAAATATGAAAAAGACCATCCTCTATAATTACATGCAGCCAAATATGAAAATAAGTGAGCTAGGATCCATGCAGAGAACCCTGCACACTTCAGCTGGTTCTCTAAAACATATGTGAAGTTCTTAACGCTGTTAATGTTTTAAAATCAAGCTGAGATTCTCATGAAAAAATTCAAGAAAGATTTGGCTACAGACTGCTTCTAAAATTGGCTAAGGCTTCACAGTAATACTAATTTCTTTCTACATCCTAGTCTAAAACAGTCATTACTTCATGAGCCAATCACGCATGCCAGAGTGCACAAAACTAGAAATTAATAGTATCTAGTGAGCATCCTGTACTCTGATGTTGCACAACATGGAAGAGGGGGTGACTTTGAAACTTTCAAAGTGAATTAAGAACTAGTCTCCTGCTTAAACCTGATTCTCACTGAATTGTGAGCAATTCTTTGCTGGCTATCTCACCTTTCACTTCAAATCACAACAAATTCCATGAAAAGTTCTTACTTACACATCTGCTTAAAGCCGAATGAAGGCAGAATTCAATTAACTTTATGGCGAATCTGTTAAAAACCCACAAAACAAGGGAACCAAAAATTCAATCTGAGGACTGCATCTGATTCTCCATCTTTAACATGCTGCGATGTGTCTAGAGTTTACAGCACATATGGTCTGTAAAACCACCCACCATTTCAATATGTCTGAAATACAGAGTAGTACGTGTAGCATCACAAGTTAGAAATTAGGTAGAAGAATGGATGTTAGTGTTAAACCTACAGAAACACAGTTCAGACTAAATACGTGTTTCTTTGTTCCAGCATTGCACCCTTTGTTTCTCTGTTAGGCTGGGTTGGAAAAGTTCTCCAGGCAGTGGGCGCTTCATGGATCAAGGTCTATTTGTGTGTTGGAGGAAAGCTTCAGCAAGGAGTTTCTGAAATGAGTCACACCAGTGGCACCAACTCTTGCAATTTCTTGCTGTTCTTAAAAGCCTCTGCAGTCTTTACCTTGAGTATCACTTTAGGCAGGTTTGTGCATGAGCAGTTTTGCAATAGTTTCATGAAATATGATATGCTATTATACCAGCTTAAAACAGTCATCAATATTTCAAGTGAAGAAATGTAAAGAGCTTCTCAAAACAGGTACTATTTACTGTACCTCAAAGTGATGCCCTTCAGTGGGAGTACAGAAGCACAGCAGTATAAAACACGATCCTGATAATAATACAGATTGCAATCACACTGATGGAAATCTGAGGACCCCTCCACAATCTTGTTTCCTGCACTGTATATCTGACAAAATAAAAGATATTTAATTCCTGGTCAGAGGAAGGTAAAAGAGCCAAGCTTTGTGTCTCAGCAGTTCAGTGATACTGCTGAAATTGTCTTTACCAACCTGTCTTTAACTCCTCTTCAATCATTCTTTAATATAAGTGGGAAAGGGATCCTGCTATTGATTGAACTCTTTGCTTTTATCCAGCCTGCCTTGAGCTTGAAATAGATCTCTCTTGTCATAGAAATAATAATAAAGGTTTCTCATAGAGGAGAAGGGGGTCCTAGGTACTGTGTGAGTTTTTTGTTGCTCACAAAACAAGTCAAATCTCTTTGGATAAACAATGGCACCAGTGCCAGCTTCCACACAGTGACAGCTACTGCTGCACAAATTGATGTGCCACCTTAATGCTCCAGGATTGATTGAACATTTCCCTGCTGTTGCTTTTTTTTTTCATGCTGTTGTCTTTCCTCAAGAGAACAGTGTTCCTAGCATGACCCCTTTTTCTTTGCACGTCAAGTGAAGGAAAATCACCCTTTGCTGTACTTGTGGGGATGGATATTGATCTTGGACACAGTAATGCAAACCAAAAGTAACTCCTTGGGAGCTGAAGGCATTGCCCCAAACATTGGCCTGTGAAGCTGGGGTCAGACTCCAGCCACTGGCCTCCAAGTTTGATTTTTCAGCTAATGACAAGCAGTATTTCTGATACACCCGTGCTGCAGAGAGCCCTGACTCATTTGGCAGAAGTGAAAATTTATTATTGTTTATATTGATGCTTATAACACAAAACATTGATGTATGTCACAGTCTCAATACATTTTCTTAACGGTCACATCTATGCCAAACGTATTTATATTTCTGCAAGAGTTTATGAGCAGTAATACCAACATTTAATTTTCATAAAAGCTTTTTTTTCCAAGAAAATCCCATAAAGCCTCATGACATACCACAGCTATCACTTACTGTGCAACAGATATTTTATGCTCAGTTTATGTCACTTCAACTCTTTTTAGAAAGTGCCGGATATGGACATAGCTAAGCTCAGGACAAATCCCTTCTGCTGTGCTGGTAAATCTTTGCTTGGCTTGTATAATATACACGAGGTGAAAAGGTGGATGAAGCTTGAGCTGAGATAAACATCAAAAAGTCTGTGCATTTAAAAAAAGAAAATACTCAGGAGACAGATGAGAGACTTAAGAAAATCTTATCAATTAATATAATGATCTACAGACAGATAATGTTGTACAAAACATTAGTAGCTATTTTCTCTGGAATTCAAATAAAAAATTCGAGTTATCATACAAGTCACTAGTAGCTGCCATATTTACAAAAAAATTAGGAAGTGCAGCTCTTGGTGAAATGCCACCAAAGCTAAGTGCCACAGCATGAATTAGGCTATGAGTACACTCTCTGAAAAATGCTCAAAAATAATTATAAAATTTGTAACCAGACTTAGGTAGAACCTTTAAACATCCGAAGCATTTTGCTAATGTCTCCTGTCCAGTTAGGCCTTTTTTCTCCCATTAATGGTTCATAGTTACACAAAGATTTTTCTCTACAGAAAAACTACAGAAATATGATCATTGCTACCACCAGTTGTCATTAATCCTTTGTAAGCAGTCAAGATAATTAAAATAAAACCACACAATCCAAACACAAATGAATACTTACTATTACTTAAATCTGCTTTCTACAGATTCTTGCAGTGATTGGAGGTTTAATATTCATAGAAAGATTTTGGGGGGAGTGCTATTGTGGCAAAGAAGTGAATTCCATTACATTTGCAATGAGGACAAAATAGTACTTGTTGATGTGGGCTTTCTTCTCTTATTTTCTTTCAAATCTAGCTCCTTTTGATTTTAAATTATCTTTCTGATAAGCAGTTTTTACAGCTTATCAGTTGTGGTACACATCTACTAATTTTTATGGTAGTTTTCGCTCTTCCTAACAAGGAGACAGTTACTGTACTTTTTCTAACAGAAAAATGATGACTAGGGATGGGTGAAAATGAGGAATTAATGGTGATCAGCCGTCGTTCATAGTCATAAAAAATGAATATATGGTTTTGTGTCCAAGTGAGAGCATTCACAGAGCTAACAGTGGTTCCAGACAGGAGTTGTACAAACACAATGCTCTTTGTGAATATAAATTTAGAGAGGGACAGAAGGCTGTACAAAGTGAACAACCATTCACAGTTCAAGCTTTTTTTTTTTTTGCTCTAACACCATCAGTACAACATTTAACCAGCTTTGCACTTACAGAGTAATTCAGTGCTGATGCTTTGCCTCTCAGAGGATGGAAGATATTTTTGCTGTCATTTGCCTGAGATGGTACTATTTCCTGGCGCTTTAAAGTAAATAATTTATTGTAGCCTGGGGCTTTCACTCTAAGACTTTTCATATATGATACACTACTTACCTTAGCTTTCCTGTTTATGTATTTACATTGCTCTCATCTCAGTGGTTCTCGGGCTCCTGTGTACCAACATTTCTTCCACCCCCAGCAGAGGAGGAGTATAAGTCATTAATGCTTCTGTATCCCTGATGATTTTATTAAATGAAGTTTAATTACTTCCATTGCTTTTGTATAACATAATCTAGTGCTCATTTACTCTATTATTAACATTCAGAGGAATTAAAATAGGGTGCATTTGCATCAGTACACATTGAGCATGATGTAAGGCCAGGCGTAATTAATTTCTCTCGCTTACAGCTATGGAGATTGTTAATTTAAAAAAAAAAAGGCAATATGTAGGATTTGATTTTTATTTGCATTAGGTTACTTATCACTCTGGAGCTGTAAATCAGCATTCTGGTTAAAAGTGTTCCTATTTTTACTTTTGAGCACTGTGTACCAGAGTGCTGTCAAATGGTAAAATGTAATAGTGGATCTAATTCTTTTTGCTGCAGGGGGAAAGAGATGATACTACACGTTCAAAGTTAAGTAACTGAACTACAGGTCTAGCTCCTCTTATGATGGTAAGATTTTCAGCAGCTTCAAGTAGAGAAGGTGTGAGGCCCTCAGTCAATGATTGGTAACTTTCCAGAGAAGACAAGTTCTTCTACATAGGTCCCAGTCAGGTTCAGCCCTCCCCCACCCCTGCACCATAGCTTTGACCCAGCCCGTAGCTCCCGTCCTTGGCAGCCCCAAGTCTGTCATGCCACGGCTCTGGATGTGAGGTCTGAGAGCTCCACACCTCTCCTGTAATGTACCCAAAGATCTGCAATGTGATCACACCTTGCTCATTGGGAACCACTGCTTCAAATGACGCCATTTGCAGAACTGCCTGGTGCAGGGAGTTCCAAGCTCTGTTTTGGTGCTCTCAGACTGACAGAGAGACAGTGACCTATTTTTTTACAGAAAGTGCTGAAAAAATGGTTCTTCTAAAAAATTTTTGTTTCTTTAAAAGTTCACCAAAATGGGAGCCCTGAAACTGAGGAATACCTAAATCCTCAAGTACTTTTTAAAAATATATTGCTTATGTAAGAGAATTTGCTAACAGAAATTAGGCTGAATCTTTCAAATGAACCATCCACTTTGGAAATATATCATCAGGAAGTAGCCTTCCCTGATCTTTTGCAAGGGATCATGGGCATGTGTGTGCTCAAGAATTTTTGGTAGAGAAGTGTGGTTGCCTTTCTTGTTTAATTCTTTACTGTTTCCATGTGGTAGAATGTTAAGAGATTGCTTTTTCTGTCCCCTGTCAATAAGTGACCTGCCTTAACCAGGCACTCTAAATGAATCATAACACTTGTCAGCACGTGCACCAGCGATTGCTAAGGAGCTAACCACTCCAAGGCCATCTGTAGCAGCACTTGCTGTTCATTTCCCAGTGCAAGGCTTAGTGTGGTTGTGTCTTTGGCAGTGAATATTATTCATGAAAAGTCCTCATGAGGTGGGGGAAGCGAAAGAGAAATGCTCTGTCAGCTGTATCCATTTTTTTATTGCCTGCTGGTCATGAAATCAGAGCGGGTATAGCAGTGCGGAGCAGGGATACAGCAACTGAGATGGAGGTGGTCCCGTGGGAGCAGGAGGAAGGAGCTGGGCAATTGTTTGAAAAGAGGCTTTAGCAAGTGCTTTGGGAGTCTTCTGTTAGCCCCTTTTTTGAGAAAATCAAAAGTAAAGACTGAGCCAAGGTAGTCAGGGGAATCCAGGTACTTCACCACCGATGTAAACCTCTGCTGCCGACTTAAATCCTAAGGAATTCAGATCCCAGAGCTGAAGATATAATACACCTGCCTCAAAGAGAAATTCTTCTCTAGTTAACCTAGTTTTCGAACCCAAAGTCACAAGCATTGGGGGAGCAAGAGGTTTCTTCTCTTTCATGCTGAGGAATTCCAAGGAGAAGAAGGGGAAAGAGAAAGAATACGGAGATAACCCACCTCGGACCAGTAAAATACTTCTCAAATTCCTGGTGAGGGTCTAGTAAGGAAAGTAAAAAGCAGCCCCAATAAGATTTCTGCTGAATAGGTACAAATGTACTGTGTTTCTGTACCGTGTTTAAATTCTTAATGCTCAATGTCAGTTAACTCTAGAATTACAATGGAATTCCCAGTTTATGCATTGAATTCAGATATTGGAAGAAGAAATAGTCATCATCCTTTCAACACTCTGCTTGCTGTGCTAGATAAACAGTGTTCAGTCTACCTTCTCATTGATTTTAGAACATTCTGATATAATCATAGGGCATTTGATGTAAAGACAGAAAAAAACATTCAGGAAACCTTCCTGAAATATGGTCAAAATAGATTTCTTTAGTTAACAGAAAAAAATATCCTTCAAACTGGTTTAGACCAGTGAAATAATAATACTGTACTGTGGGACTTAATGTGAGGGCATTTGTAATGGACTGGATTTGAAGCTATGGATAACTGCACAGAATGGGAAGGTCCACTTAGACAATCAGTAGTCTTGTTGTTTCAGTCTAAGAAGCATATTTTAAATTTCACAGACAGAGTTACCCTCAAAAATAACTTGGGAGCCAAAATAAATGGTCCAAGAAATTTGTTTTTGAGACAAGTTGGTAATAAATTTTGTTAGTAATACACCTTTTCTTCATGTTCCCAAATCTTGCTAAATGCCTTCCTTGGGGCCAATAAGGAGTAAGCATAGACTTAAAATTACATTCATGTTGGATTAATGAAGCACTAATAGGACAATAGATTTAAGTTATTGAGGGCAAATTTTAATTTGAGGAAATCCAGAAGACTGAAATAGAAATTAATTGGACTTCACTGTTTGTTCAACAGACTTAGTAGTGCCCTCATACCAAAAACAGAGAGAATGCTCAAAGAAAACCTATTGAAAATGAGTTTTTCTTTCTTCAAATTATTTTTTTATATCTCCATAACCTTATTTAACAAGAAAGATGTTAAAAAGTCACAAACACATCTAGAAAAGTTATTCATATAAATTTTAATGCTTGGATGTGTTCAGTTAAAAAAAAAAAACCCACAATATTTTGTTCATTAATAATCATTTTCTAATAACAGAATTCTCATGTTCAAATTTCAGGATACGGTGTAAATTGGGGGAAAAATATTTCTGTAACTTCAGCTATGTAAAAATCATCCCTGCTAGACTGTGAGCTACCCTGTCTGCATTTTTTTCTTACTGAAAATCATCATCAGCTTTCATCATATCAGAAGGTATTTTTGTGGGCAGTACGATCATGTCTTTCTGTCCAACTTTGATAGGCTATAGAATTTTCAATTTCTTAGTTCAAATAAGCATCACTAGTGCAATCTTAACTCTCTTTTCATAATTAATTAAATATTCCTATAAAGAAAAAGCCATAGCTCTAGTTTTTATTTATTAAATCATAACACCATGCAGACAGAGTAGCAGAATAATCTAGATAATCATCTTGTATGCTAAAAATTCCATCCATGCTTAAGAAATTAATCTGGTTTTTATATGGAACATTCCACAAGAAAACAAGTAAGTTTTGAGCTGCACCTAAATGAGATGGATGGGCAGTTACAGTCCTTAAACTCCACAGCATTTCCAACACTCAGTGATTGATTAGAGCACAGTTCCTAGGTACCGTATGCAAAGCAATTACACTGTCCCCTGAATATCCTTGGCCTGGAGAGGTAGCTGGAAATGGACCATATTTCTCATAGCGTGGTAACTCTTGTCTGTATTAACAGAACAAAACAGAAGGAGCAAACTGCAGCAGATGCCTCTCCAGTACCTAACTCAGGAGTTCCGAGGGAGCAGCACCACTCGGCAACTACAACAGATTTGATCCCATATTCTTCTGTGTCTTATATGTTAATCACCTGTGTTTTCCCTGCCTCTGTTTAAAAATTTGAGCTAGTAAAAAGAAGGTGTTTTCTTGGAATGTGAGAGCCTGAGAAATATTGCTCCCTATTTTAATTACATAAAACTGTTGCTATTCACACTGATACAGAAATTACTGGGCAAATGTATTGTTTACAGCGTGGGAGTAATACTAGGGATTTTCACTATAAAACACATGCAAAAAACCCTATCTTGTTTCTGAAATAACACGAGGTCATGCTCTTCAATTTTTATCTTCAAGGCACATTATAATTATTGATGATATAGCTGGGCAACAGACAAGTGAAGTTCAATGCTTTGAAATGTAGCAAGAGGAAGTTGTTGTGGAGACTACTTTTAGTCATTTCTAGCTCTGAGTAATTATTAGTTCATTCCTTCCTTCTTGTATGTCAGGAAGGGGATGCATTAGCTCATCACTTTAGAGTGTTGCAACGGGACCTATCCCTATAGGGGTAGGAATTATACCTGTTAGGGACAAGCAGTGGTCCCAGAAGTGTCACAGAAAGGAGGAACTACATTCACGTCTGCCTGGGCAGTTATACTGGAATGTGAGATGCTGTACAGATAATGTGTGCATGAGAGCTTTTACTGAGGCCTTATCTAAAGGGAGAGTCCCCACTGTATGAATGTTTAGGTCCTTTAGCTGAACATCTTCACCTTCTGCCTTCCTGCTTTGTAATGTCTTCAAAGTCTGGGTGTGATTCTCTCAGAAACCTAAGCAGAATACTAAATCCATGTACTGCCCTTGCATGGCAAATGCACCTCTTGCAGGAGGCGTAATATGGGCCCTCAGGCTTCTCTGTCACAACTTGATACTGCTCTGGTCTTTTCTGAAAGGTCTGAGTCTTTTCTTTCAACAGTCATGAAAGACAATACAGGATCTGTTGCTTCTCTCTGCCTGTTGGCCTCCTGCTACCCACTGCTGTCTAGGCTAGGGCTCTATATATGCCATATATACTATCTATATTACTGTGGTATTTTTCTAAAAGATATCTTACCTCTTGCTGGGGCACTTGGTCAAGTTGATGGATTAATTGTACCAGAACCATGGTATGGGTAAAAACTACTAGATTTTTGGGAGATTGGGCTTTAGGCTTTTTGGTAATTATTTTTCCTTTGACTCTACACTGATAAAAACATACGGTACAGATGTCAGCCTCAATGGCACCTCTGTCTAGCATCAATACCTCACAACTGGAATAGAAGAGGATTAGTGCCATTCATAGGCTAGAAGATATCAGAAACAGTTTTCTGGTTTTGTGCTCATAACCCAAGTTTGATTTGCTGCCTGGTATTAGATCTCTCCAGTTCCCTTCCTGTGGTGATTCTTTTTCATACATATGAACTTTCAAGGTGAATTGGCATGTCAGACTAATGAAGTTGTGAGTGGTTATCCACTGGGGACATCAGTGTTTGAGCATGAGATCCTGGCGGGTAAATCTCTTGATTTGAGCCAACCAGAATGCATGTGGGGGGGTCTGCTTTTGGCATTTATATTTTGGAGTTTCCCTCCTTCCAGAAGCTATATTTCTCATATTTTCTGGCCTTCATAATTAATGGTGTATCTGCAAAAATCCAGTTGACTTTTTAAGCCCTTTAACTTTCTCTTTACAATGAGACATCTAGCACTCTCTCCTAAATATGTGACCCAAAGAAAATCTTGAATTCTAGCTTTACTCCGGTAATGACCCACTGCCACATACTCGATGGGATAAGTAAAACCAGCAGTAGATCCCCTTTTTTCCTGACTCTTTTCTTCAGCTAGGAACTTGGTAGAGTTCAGGAGCCACTACAGAGCCACAGTCAAGACTCTTAGGATGGGGGTATCATCACATCACATCACATCAATTGCTTTGCACCATGCCACACAAATCCATCTGAGTGATCTCATCATGGCAATTTATTCTTACTGGGCTTTTAAAAACCTTAGTACGGTTGGTACAGTCTCAGCTTTGCCCAGGCTTGTCCTACTTCTTCTCTAGCAACTCAGAGGAACACGCTGGCTGTCGGGACACTTGGGTTTATCCAGAAATACCTCTCTGACACCTTTCCCTGTAGCCTCTAATCTGTGTAACCACCACGTTAAATAAAGCTACTCAGTGCTGTTAGGAGCTACCCCACATAAACTAGAACAGTCAAGAGCTGAAATGCTTCAGCTGCTAAATGGATCCTATTGATTCTGCCCTTCAGGGTCCAAATAAACATTCAGCTCTCTGGCCTCCATGAAGAGGCAATTTGACTTTTTGCTGTGGTCAAGGGGCAGGGGAGAGAGACGTGGCAGATACAGAGCTTATGCAATTTCATGCACACATTGGAGCCGCTGCCTGGATGTGTGTAGCTGTCTTTTGAAAGACTGTAGTCTTACCTTGCAGCTTCAGCACCTTGTCAGAGTACAGAGTATTTCCCCAGGTGCTGGGGGCCTCAGGTGACTGTTACCTCTACTTTTAGCAAAAACCCCTTCAGTGATCATGACCAGCAGCAAATGCTTTTTCCAAGCATTTCACAGAGCTATTAGGACACACAGACATCTTGCAACAGTGAACAAAACAAAGACTCAAACAGAAGCTATGCTAGCTGTGAAATCAGAAACAGTTTAGCTATTGATTTTGATAGCAAGGTAATATTTGGGGGGTTTTGCAGTGCTTTATTGTGCTGTGAAGGTATGTTAGCCTACACGTCTTTATTATTGTGCAAGCTGAATAGAGATGGCACACCCCCCCCTTAGTTCAGGATCACCAAAACTTCTAATTTCTCTGCCAGTTGGTGAGGTAAAGGGAACGTGCAATAGGTCCTTAGGAAGGCTGAAAGGAGAGGTGACCACCTACCTATCACCTTTGTCAGAGAGCCAAGCCCAGCAGAGGAATACCATCAGTCAGCACAGGCTCTGCTAGTTCTCCTGACCTCAGGTCATAGAAAACCCAAGCAAATTTTGTTTCTCTTTCCTTGTAGTCTGCTTAGAGTCTCTGTGCCTGAGCTTTGGATTTGAGAGAGGACTTTATATTAGAATGCAAAAATGAGAGACTTCTAGAGGCGTGAGAGAGCACACATCACCTCTAACAAACTCTTCTCTATTGCAGTGTAAGACCTTGTCCTTTCCCTTCTTCTATGGGTTTTGGGACAGAGAAAATCAAATCTGATTCTCTGAAAGAAAGAAGCAGAAAATAAATTAAATTATTGTGATGTCAACAAAATTAAAAATAAAAATCTCTGAGTTCAAATACTGTCTTTGTTCAGAATCCCCTGAAAGATGAGAACAGCCTGTAACACCTGATGGAGCAAAAAGGAGAAAACAGCGAACTAAAACAATAATCTAGCTACACACAGTAAACAGTTACTCTAAGAGCAAGAATCCCTGGGAGAATTCCTACCCATTATAAAACAGCTGAGATATTTCATACTAGTGATTTATAAATATATTTTGAGTTTAAGGCAAGCATTGTTTTTAGCCAGACCTTCTATTATAAAATTAATTAATTTATTTTACTAGTAATAAATATTTAAGACACAACTGCTGTGTTTTATATAATCTAAAAAATTATTAGAACACATGATCAGAGCAGTCAAGACAAAAGCCTTTGACTTAGTATAATCCTTTCTTTCACAGTCTGAGAAGGGATTTTCTCTCTCTAGTTACTTTGAAGAAAGATGTTATTACTTATACCTAGCAGTCATATACTTAAAGATTTCTAAAGAAGTGGTGAAAGAAAGGGTTTGGCACTCTTGGATTCAGTTTGAAAGTGCTACCAAGTCTACATTGCTGATGTGACAAATGAACCTGGATCTGCTCTCTAGTTTGCAGTTAGAGGGAAATGGTGATGGTACATTGATTCTAAGAAGAATACACAGGACTTCTCAGAAAAGCCTCTATGTATTTTAATTCTACCTTTGTTATTTACTTGGACTATCTGTTTCAATCTCTACAACTCAACAGGTTTTGTGCTTGTTCATCTTTTACAATGCATGAGTATTTTTCAGTGAAGGGAGTTTATAAAACATTGAGTCTCCTATGTTTGCCGTCCTGGTACAACATGGCGAGATTATTCTGGGACATATATTGTTTTCTTTGTAACATTAAAATTATCATTAGCTCATAGCTCACAGCTCACGGTGTCATTCTTTGACTGAATCAGTAGTATTTATTCCAAAGAGAGGGAAGCCATTCTTAGTTCCTCTTTCTTTGCATTTCCATCAAGAAAGATGCTGCTAAATACAGCTCCCTGCCTAGCAGGTGGCTTTTTACCTTTCCTGATTCTCAGTGCCAAAGCCAGCAATCTCTGATCTGAAACTGAATATCAGATGCTTCTTGAAAATCAAAATGTACAGTGTATTGGGTCATCCATGTTTACTGTAGCAGTTATCACTGGAAAGAAAACCTCCCTCTATGTTAGTTAAGCATGTCCTTCCACAGACAATAAATCAGTCGTGTCTGGAAGGTCGGTGATGGCTTTCAAGGCATTCTGGTATTCAGTCGTGTAAAATTGCTTCCAGTAATTTTCCTGTTCTGCTCTGCTTGCTTGCCTATAATGGAGTTGATGCGCTCTTTATTTTTCTTTCTTTTTTGAGTAGGTGTTGTATGTTTGCCACTTGAGAGTTTTTTAGGGTCTATTCCAAAATTATCAAAGTTTATAGCACACATTTTCAAATTAACTTTCTTAAATATGCCCACAAAATCTGCTGCTGCTCCTCAAATGCATCTTTCTACATTAAACTGCACATTAACACATGAGTACCCTTTGCATTCACAGAGAATGTACAAATAAATGCTCAACAAATTCTGAAAAGATGTTCTGTGAAAATTCTGACAATTATTTAAGGCAAATGTTTTCTAACCTTTATAGCTTATGTGTGTGGCCAAACCCAGCAGGATCTTAGTGTGCTCTCTGGCTTGTTATGATGTAGATGACTCTCACAGTTACCTGCTCAGAGAGGACCCTCTAAATTTAAGTCCCGCTCTAACTTTAAATCTGGGTGTGTATTTCAGCACTCTTGTGGCCTTTTTCTATTAATTCCTTTCCCTGCAACTATTTTTAGATTCCCAAGATCTGTATATATACAGGGACTAAAACCACAGAAAGAGCAAGCAGGAAGATTTTTCAAACCATCCTTAAATTAAAAAATTAGATTAATAACCCTTAAATTTTTAATGCATGTTTATATTCAAATGGCTTTTCAGATCCCACACACTATCCCAAAATCCAATTATTATGGTTTTTTCCATAGGTTCTGGCTGTGCAGCCTCTCCTAAGTTTCCGAACACCAATCCATTTTCTTTCCATGTTGGAAATTGTTACTGAAAATATTTGTCACTTCCGATCTCCATTGATAACTCCTCTGATGTGAAAAGCAGAACCAATCCCAGCTCGCAAGTCTATACTTATGACTTTTACATAGGACTGCCTGCTATCAGCCTAAGACTTCACTCTCAGGCTGTTTGACTGAAAACACATAGAAAGAGGCTTTACAAATGTATGATTTGTAACAAATGTCTCATTTTTGCACTCTAACTTTCCAACAGTTTTTTTAATTTCATGTTTGTTGGCATTCAATATATTTTCCTTCACTAAAAATACTCTGTAAGACAACAGTGCATAACATCTCTTTAAAGTTGTTATTTAAAGTAGTTTTGTAATACTAAGTCTAATTGGGGATTTTATGAAAAGGAAAAAAGTTATCAGTCAATATGTTCTTCAGACATTCTCAATATTTTCATCTTCTGACCATTTCAGAGTCATTGCTGGCAGCATTGATTTCCCCCTGAGGTAAAAATACTGTATTTCAAAGCTTAGGCTGTTGATCACTTGGATAGCAACTTTTTCAGACATTCAAAGAAAAAAGTCCTGTCCAGGAAAAGCCTCCTTCCTGTATCACTGTTTCATACTATAAAAAATAATGATGTGCACAGAGGCAGAAAGATTATTATACAACAGACCTGGGCTTCTTTCTGAATTCCTTCCTTTTTCCCATATTGCACCTGTACTACAATAAGTTTATTTGCGAAATCCCAAAGGTTGCCAGGAATCTCTGTCAAAGAAACATTTAGACTTATATAGAATTTAGTAACTGTCATAAAGGTTTTTTTCTCTCCTCTTTCTTTAGTTCTGTCAGCTTCCTTATCTTTTAGCTTCTGGCTCCCTTAGGACAAAAGAGTCAGATGAACACAGTCTATCTTTGTCAGATAGAGAAAATCAACACCTTTTTGAATGTCTGGAAGGTGCCACATATTTCAAAGTGTGCCCACGAAGGAGCAATAAAAAGTGCATAGCTGAATTTCTGACTGCAATTTTGAACCAGAAATAGGCCTGAATTCCACAATCAAATGTGCTTCTGTAGTGCTGAGTTTAACTGTTTCATTGCAGCCCATTACAGACAGATCGAGCTGTGGAGTTCAAATCCCAAACTCCGACCTGGCTCTCAGCATGTGGAAAGTTCAAAGAGTTTGGAGCAGACACTTCTGCTGTAGTCACACACTGCATGAGCCCAAAGCTCAAAGCAGGACTCAATCAAGCAGACCAGACTGACTGAACATACCTTGTGATGGCACAGAAGTTATTGTTTTCCCCAGCGTTTGGGGTTTTTTGCCTTTTTTTCTTGCTTTTTTTTTTGCTTTTCCCCCCTCCTCTCTCTCCTCAGGTTCTCAAAACTTGGTGTGAACCTTCATAAAGGCAGAGTCCGAGTTTCTGGTCTGTCACAAAATGTTGGAGCCAGGCAAATTTCCCAGGGTTGGTGCTTTCATTCCAAACATTTCATGGAGCTTTAAATCACATCCTAGAGCTCTCTTCAGAGAGAAGAAAAATTGCATATCTGGCTACTCATTGAAATTATAACTATTTCATTCACCTATTGAGTACAGTATACTCATCATTTGCAGGCAGATGGGAATTTATATTGTTTCCATGGTTACAATAATAAATACAATGCTGATCTGCCCAGATTAGCTCTTGTTTTTCAAAAGGGTTTTTAAATTACTTGTATTTTCCAATGGATTTTAAACTATTTTTTTTTAATGATGATAATCTAGAAGCTATTTTTTATTAATCTAGAAGCTATTTTTTATTATTACAGCATTTATGCTAGACAGTGCTGTTGTTACAAGAAAATGTAATTTCTAATTTCTTTAAAGAATATAGTTCATGGGTTGAGTAAAAATAATGCTGCACTGTGTGTTTATTCTAACCATCACTGTTCTGAAACATAGAAAGATGTTGAAAGCAGTAGTAGAGATGTGGCAGCGATCTTGAATTTCACCTTTTTTCTTCTTATTTATGGGAATTGCCAAAGAATTCAACCAAGAACTGGTTAAATACTGAGAATAGAACCGATGAAAAAACTGTAGGCTCATTTTGGAAGAAAGAAAAAAGGGAAGAATGTTATTTGTAGATTCTTTGAGACTGTGCATACATTTAAGCAGTACCTCAAATTATAGGCCATAGAGTAGGTACTTTAATTCACAAAGAAATACTGTCTGAAGCAGTAAAGTCCTGTTTATGCACAAAGCCGTTATTTCAAAGTTAATAGGATAAGATTGCTGAATAAATTGTACATCAACATTATCCATTCTTCAGTTCATTTTCCATGTCATCGCTTAAGACTTTGAAACATATTTTGCCACTTGGTTGACCTAAAGGTAAACTTCTCTTGAATCTGCCTGTGTTGTGATCAAACTCTTTGCAATGGGCATTTTAATGGAAATTATTTATTTCAGCATTTATCGTTCTAAAGAATTTAAAGACTCTCTCTTTCTGGAACTAACAGAATTTCTTTGTATGTATTTCTTCCCCTTAGAATCAAATGGAAATGCTGTTGACATGCAACGCAATTCCTGCAATTTGAGCAGGAATTTTACCTCCTGAAGTAAATAAATACTGTGTCCTGCTGAAATGAGAGCAGACAGATTTGGAAGGGAGAGTTTCAGAAGCTGCACTGAAATATGGCAGAGTAGGAAAGGCACCAATACTTGTGGGAATTGGTGTTTTTAGTGACCAGGAGCAGTCGGTAAGGACACTGAGCAAAGCTTGTACATCCTAGTCGGTGTCTATTGTATCAAACCAGGTCTGGTTTGTAAATTCTGGTTTCTAATCCTTGGTTTTCTGTGAAATGCTATGTGGGCCTCTTTTTGTTGAAAAACTAGCTTGATTTGGAGGTTGGGGGAAAGGAGGGGCAGAGACTGGGAGCTGATGCTAAACACTGATTTTACTGTAACAGCCTGGCCCAACACATCACTTAGGAAAGACTCAGTAATTATTCTGTTGGGTTGCTTCCCCAGGCTCAGGATTCAAATAATGTAGGCTGACTATGTGGCAAAACAGGATTAAAAATCCATTTAAGGCAAGATGCTGTCTGGCCTGAGTACAGACCCACTGCAACTTGCCAGAAAAACAGCAAGCCAGTGCAGAGAATTCAAGAGGGAGTCTGTCTGGATTTAAGTGTTGACCAGGCTTTGGGCTCATATATCAGCTGAAGGGCTGCAAAGAAAAGCAGCACGTCTCAGGGATCCTTTTTGTTTTGTGAAGATTAGTAACTCCCTGGTGTTCTCTTCAGTGTAAAGATAACCATGCTTAAGAAATTACTTGGCTACACTTGTTTTCCTAGCCTGCCTTCCTCATTGATTTTGAGTAATCTTTTCAAACAAGACATGAAATTCAGAGGGAATATATCTTAAGCAGCCGAGTGCTTGAGGGAATGAAATGCTTGCTGGTGATCTGAGGCAGTGGCAAGGCAGAGCTGTGCTCCAGGACAGAGCAGCTACCCCTTGGCTCCAGGACTGGGCCCAGCCCTGCCTAGGTTTGGCTGGGTGTTGGAGCACTAGGATCCAGAGTGGTTGGTGTCTCCCTGAAATAGGTTTGTGCCGAGTTTTGTCACCTGCTGTATATGAAGGATGCCCAAAAGTGCAATGGAAAACACTTAAGTAGCAGACTGTGAGCTTGTGAATCAACCGCAATTTGCAATTACAAATTACAGAATAAAAAATTGTAGTAGAGGATTTGTGTATGAAGGAAGGTAAAATTCTTATTCTTTACACATATGAAAGCTGTCTATCAATGATATTAACACCAGTAACTGGTGTTCAAGCAGATATCAAAGAAGAATAGGAATTCTTAGATGCACAGAGCTCAAATGCTGTAATGGAAAAGATAAACGTAGTTGCTCTCCCAGCAATGTTTTACTAAGCCTTTGTGACTTAATAAAGGCCAGAGCAAATAATGTTGTTCATCCTTCCAGTCTGTTGTTTCACAGTGCTATGATGCTCAGTTCCTCAGATCTGGGTGCATTTCTGAATCTTACTCCTTGAAGTGCACCATTATCCTTGGGAGGCCATAAACTTCAGGAGAGCTGGCAGAATTCATCCTGCCTGGAGTCTGCTCTTGTAGTGCAGGCAGAAGTAGCCAAATCTGAGGGACTGCCTCTGTGTACTTGCTTTATTTGGTTTGGTTTGAGCTCAAGGATGTAATCAAAAAGAAGCCCCACAGACTTTAGGAATTACTGAAGAAACCAGAATAGGCTCTTATTAGCTGAAAAATTAACCATGTGTAACAAATTTCTTTTAGGAAGTCTATAACAAGATATTACTTGTGGATGAATGTGTTCTTGATTAGCAAAATACCCCATAATCACAGGAAAGTTAGTGGGCCACATGGGTTTAGCCTTTCTCCTAAAGTCTCTTTTTAAGCACCTGATACTATTCTCTGAAAGCATGCAAGATAAGATATAATCAAAAAAATCACGTGGTAACCACTAAAAATCTTTCACAGGAACACTGATAACTTTTTATATTGATTTCAGAAAGGTTTTTATAATTTGGGAGTGGGGGAAGGGAGGAGCAGGGAGTAAGTAGAAAATTTTACTAGAAAGCCAGCTGTGTTACACTGTTCAGCATGTCCAAAACATGTTGATGCTTTGACCATGAGGCAAATTTCAAAGGTAACCAGTACGAGTTAGCACTGATCATCTTGGTAATGGTATTCTGAAATGTAAGTGAAAACAGACATTATGAAGATTTGGTAAATTTGGAAGTCTTTTTAGTTGGTACATAATTTTATGTCCCTGACTACTAGAATTAATAAGGTCAGCATTTCACACTTCGTCTCTAATACACTGAGTAGCATACAGTTTGGAAGACATAATTGTAAGACTTCCACTTTTGCACATTTCTATCTTATTTTCGTGCTATTGAAAAGGGAATTACTTCTTTTTTTCCATTCTTTTATTATCAGTTTTATTATATATGTCCTATTTAAACTGTTTTTGAATGGTAGATTTGCAGTTTAGAAGAAAAGGAGTCAGGAGAACTAGAAAATTTTGCTAAAACAGGATTTGATGTAGCTCAATAAAAAGCAATTTTCAGTAAGTCTCAAGGTTTGTGGGAGACTCAGAGCCCAGCCATCACAAGGGCTCCACAGTCAACATTTTGTACTGCTAGTCTGTTTAAAGGCTTCGAGGGACAAAAATCAAGTCTTATGTGACTAATCTTTATACTGCCTACATATGGAGGGAAAACCACTGAAAATGCATAAACATTAACCTAGCTTTTCCATGTGATGGGCTCATGTCCTTCTTTCCACTGAACATGGTCCAAGCATAAGTTATATGGCTCTTGATTTCATTTTCTCTCTAACTTTGCTAATATTTCTTTGGCTGACTAAAATACTCCGAAGTACTAAATCTTCTTGACCTCAGTTACATACAGGGGTGAAGGAAGATGAAGCAGACAGTGGACTTCTGTGCTAAGGAACATGTAGGATACTGTTTGTGCCCTCAGTGATCTTTTCTGAACTGTTGCTGTCTTACAGTGTCAACATCTGTAAAATATTGCAAGCTGATAATTGATGGGTGGGACAAATGCTGATGAGCCAGTCCCAACATGCAAATCAAGAGCCTGTTTCCTATAGCAAGAATCAAATATGGTAAAACAGTGCTTCATTCAGCTTTGACATTAATATTTTCATTTTCAGCACCATCCAAAGAGCATCCTTATTTGGTAAACTGTGGCTAACACAAAGTAGTTGTCATTTTTTCATTAAAGAATAATGTATGCTTTGATGATCTTGAAGAAAAGCTAAATATACTTTTTCCTAAGCTACTTATTTCTAAAATTGGAATCCTTCTCTAATGGATATTTTCACCCAGTGGTAGACTTTACTCATTTGGCACTGCTTGTTTCTTTTTTATATAGAGTTTAGATCAGGGATAGATAGGGATAGTTTAAATGTGTTCACAAGATGGGACATATTTAGACTCAGATACTTCAATCTGCATTAAAAAAAAACCAAAAAGACCCAACAACAAACCAAGAAACAAAACCCACTGGAACTCAGGAAGTCATGCTTCATTGACAGGTTCTTCTTTCCCTTCTCCTGTGGATGCAGGTGTGTTGTTCTTTGCAGGACTCAGGGCTGTGTGATTTAACCAGTTATTTGCATTTAATGCTGCTGCAGCTTCAAACTAGAAGATGTTTGACGCATCAGGCCAATACCCAAGACAAAAGTGACAACTGTCCGTGCTGCTGTTCATCACAGCTCAGGGCAGTCAGAAAAGAAGCCCTGAGAGACAGAGGCTGCTGGGCCTCTGGGTAACTCTGCTTTTATCTTCCTTCCATTCTGCAGATTTGCTTTGCAGAAATATTTTGTTTTACTGAGTATTTTCTCCTCAGTATATGTAAAAGACTTCTCTCAAATGAAACAATTCAATAGGGATGCAGAGGAGTTATGCACTGTGCACAGAGATGAGATGCTGCCCGCCACAGAGGTGGAGGCAACACTTCCTAGACAGTCTTGTGCATTTTCTACTTCCAAAGAGAGAGCAGTTTATTCCCTTGAAAATGGAGGAAGCTTTTTTTTTGAATAAAAGCAGTCCTTTGAGTATAGTCCTCTCTATCTTTCTGCAAGCAGTGGGAAGGCCTATGGAAAGAGCCACATCTGCTTACTGTTCCTTAACATGAAATTTCTTGTTACCTAAATCACCATTTATTTGATCTCATTGATAGAATGAAGTGACAAAAATCCCATGTCATGGCTCCTAAAATGGAATTTTTTTTCGTGGTGAGAAAGGCAGGTTGAAGTTCATCTAACAGCACTCTGCTGAAAGGTTTTATCATTTTTGCTGTCACCACTGAGGAGTTACTCCCTTGACTAATTCACCAAGGCAGCAAACTTTGATAAGACATCACACAACCGTTTCTTTAAGGTACAAAAACATATCTAATATTAGGAAAAAATAAGTCTATAATTTTTTAGTGTACCGGTGTTTTAATTTTGATAATCAAATAAATGTGATGGCTTCTGGAGCAGCACACAGAAGTAATTCTCATTTAACTTAGAGGGGGCAGGGTGGGGTGTACTCTCCTAAGCAATCTGAGGTTTGTATTTCCATGTGGGAAATACATCTTTTGCTCAAACCTCTGATGTTTAACCATACACCTGTCAGCTTCCTTTAAAACACTCCATTTGTACCATTTTGGTTGCAGTCCTGGAAGTGGGTGGTTGTGATTCTCCTTGTTCTGAGCAGAACCCAGAGCAGTCATATCATCATTAGGTAATGACACCCTAGAGTTGACAGGCTTCCAAAATCTTTTTGGTCTCACTACTGATACAAATCTTCATAATTGATTTGGATTGTGGGGCTGGTAATACAGCACTCAGTAGCAATTAATGCTAACATTTTAGTTTCATTTCATTCTGTCAAATACACTTGACATTCTTTTTATGTGTGAGATTGCCAGGTATAAAGCCATGTGTCTCATTATATGCCTATTTGTCACCTCCCTTCAGATCGCTGACACAAGTGATGCAGGTAAAACCTCCCTACTCTAAATTCTTTTAACTCACTGGTTTTGCAAGAAGAATATATAAAAGATGCCTGCAGTTTCCAGTAAATCAGATCAATTGCCACTACTGCCTCATTAGGAGTAAACACATGGGAAAAAAAAATTATGCTTCCGTTTAAAATAAAAGTAATTTTTTTTAAATGCCTAAATATATTTCCATTGTTGTAGTGCCACTTGGAAATAGAATCATATTTTATTGTGAATTACATGTGCTTCTGCTGTTTCAAAATTCAACAGAGTTATATCTGTGCAAATCAGGCTGGCATTGGTGCCTGGAATCCCAGCGAGCCAAGCCTCTCATACCAGCAGTACCAACAGATGGGCCACAGGGCAGTTTACATTTTCCTCTACTGCTTTTAAGTTAGGCTCAGATTCTTTTGGCAACTCATTAAACATATTCACAGAGCATCAATTTAATAAAAAATTATTATAGAAATTTCTCATCTTTCAGCTGTTCCATTATTTAGTGAACATATATTGTGTTTGATTAAGATTTGGTCTTGGTGGCCCATGATGTACTAAAAGGCTTTTTTTAGGGCTGCTGGGTAGATACTGTAATCATTTGATCACTGTGAAACTACAGGTTGTTTACTTACTGTGAAACTGCTGATGCTCTAGCAAAAGTTTCCAGTTTGAGGGGAAAAAATTAACGGCCTATTCAGGGTGTTAATACAGGGGTTGTCTTTTCTCTGTTTGCCAGTGCTGAGCATTTTTATGCATATGGTAAAAAACACTGCTCTTGCTATCTACTCATCTTATGCACATTGACTTGGGGATGCATCGGTGTCAAATAAGACGTCTTAAAAGGTAAACCTGTGACATGACAAGTAGTGTAAGAATGCCTGATCCAGGAGCGATCATGAAGAGCCTCCAACAAGTGTAGGAATCCCCTCCATCCGGATTTCTGTCTCTGCACTATAGGGGGTTGCACACAAGCTGGAAGGCAGCTAAGAGGACAAATCCCACCCCTGTTTAAAGGTTCATAGGTGTCAGTCCAACGGACCCTGCTGTGGTTTTATTGAGGAACTCCTCCAGCCCCAGAGGAGACTCAGGTGCTGAATGCAGAGCCTCTCCTCCTCTGAAAACTCTGGGCACCCTTTCCTGCTGGTTCAAAGGGAAGGGGGCAGGAGAGCTGGCTGAGGCTGGTCCTTCCCTCATCCCGCGCTTCTTCCATGGAGTCAGCACGTGGGCTGGGCCAGCAGGACTCGCACTGCTGAGCCTGGGGTTCAGGGGACTGGTTACGCAAATAATCTCAACAGGGTTACCTGAACAATGGAGAAAATAGCTATGAAGATTTCCCCGGAAATCTTGGGAAATTTCTACCTCAATTTCCATTTTTATTTCAATTTTTGGAAGCTGAGCAAGTTTCAATAGGTTTCATCATTTATTCAACTGTGAAGTGCAGTCAGGATTGAGTGAGCTTTGGGATTCCTGAGTCCCCTCTTCATCTGTCCATTCATCCACTCCTTTGTTAAAAAAGAAGTGGTAAACTAAAACCCCACCATGGAGTACTGGAACATTTGAACATCCAGAACCTGAAATTAAAGAACTAAAAACCTTTTTCTTTTTTCTTCTTTTTTTCTTGTTGTTGTTTAAAGCACACAAGCTGTTCTTTGAAATAGTAGTTAGCACTATTGCCTTGTGCAGTTTGAGAGCCTTCAAAATGCAAAAAGACATTAACATGCACTAAATAGTTAATTAAAAGTTCATCTTGACCCATTGGCTAGGCAGTTTCAGTAATTCATAATTCTGTTTCCTCGGGATATGTCAACTCCCTAAACTTTTCAGCCTAGCCTGCTCTGTGCCATGTTGCTTTTCAGCATCTTAAAGAAGGAAAATACTTCTTTCAGTGTTACCAAATAAATGACTGTTAGTGGTGGGATCACTAAAGAGAGACCCTGAATATGAAGGTCACTGCTGTAGAGCTTTTCGTACTCTGTATTTGCCAGGGTGCAGTGCAGTGTCTTTGGCAAGGTGGTTGGTGTCACAGCTTCATTACGACCTCTTAAAGTGTATTGCGCAACATTAATGAGTCTTTTGCAAATGTACACAGGCTGTGGTGGAAGGGGGGGGTGAATAAATACATTATTACATAATTTTTAAGTCTCTCTCTAATCTCTTTCCTTTTTACGCAAGTTTAGCAATTTTACAAAATCCCATTTGAGCTAAATCATGTTAGAAAGAGCCTAATAACAGCTTTATTTCTTGTTATTAAATCATATTTCATTTGAAAATCAAAAGCACCACAGAAACATTATTAAATAACATTGTGATGCAACAGTTTGGGACTCATTGGGCTCTTTCTGTGTAGCGTGCAATTGGTACCTGCCAGCAGAACGAATCAAATACAAAAGAGATAATGGAGGTCACAGCATCAGTGTGTGTGCCTAGCTGTGTGTGTACATATCTACAGATGTATGCACACTGATGTAAGTGTACATACATACCACGGTGTATTACTGGTACAGCATGATCCTCTTGAAAGGAAGATTCTTTTCCCAAATGATCTCCTGCTAGCATTTATCAGTTTTATTCTTTTAATGATTGATACTTTTTCTATGATGTGCTATTTGGTACATAGGGCTTTATGGATTTAACAGTTTTATTAATTTGAGAGATTTCCTCTGCACAATAAAACACCTCAGTAGGACAAAGGAAGTATCATAAATGAATTGATTTGTCACCTATCAGAATGTAATCCAGCAGTGATTTCATTATTGTGGTTATTTCCCTTCAATTATCTGCAAACTTAAAATGTGACATAACATCCCTGTATCAATTGACAGAGGAATAAATGCAAATGTGACTGAGTTTCACAAATAACCTCCAGATTACTAGTGCTTCATATTAATTTTTATTCCTTAAGGAACAATATTCCTTGAGACAAACATTTGTTGGAGTATTGTAAGTGAGCTTTTCTCCCTGGAAAACAACAGCTAAGTTGTGATAAAATTTCAGTATTTGAGCATGTAACACTGATGTTACGGAGGGCTGTGTGCATCCAGCATGATGTGGTTTCTCTTTAAGATGCCTCCTCGTACCTATCACTAAGTTGGCACAATATGTACCCACGTATTGTACAAATACAAAATGTTTGTATCAATGTGAGTATCTAAAAATATATAGGATGAGTTTTTCAAGCACACACAACTGAAGTTTTCAAGGCCTGTAGAACTGACATAAAATCAAGATGCTGAATTCTCTCAGGTGTCTTTGAAAGTCCCAAAGTCTATGGTTTTATTCACATATTTACCCTGAAACAGCTGTAGCTGTTATAAAAGTGATTCTATTTTGACCCACTGTAAAGAGGTAATTTAAGCAATCCTGTGCTGAGATGGACCTGGAACATGTGATTTTGTTACGGCAGCCCAGGGTAATGACTTCCTGAATGGTGACTTTTCAAATGTTGAAATTAAGTGAGCATTGTGAGATGCACTGAATTCTCTGGGATTTTTATTGCCTGGAAGTCTGGTAAAAAAAAATTTAGAATCGTAAGATCATGTCTCAGCAGAAACCATGATTAAATAAACACAATTATATGTTTTGAAATTGAATAGACAGTAACTGAACTAACTTTCTACTGCCATGGACCCAAGCACTCGGTGAAGGGAAGTTATTCCTAATGATATAAAGAGTTTGAAATGCTGCAAGGGACCAGTGGAAATGGAGATTTGCATTTCTTCCTTCTCCAGGAATGTAGCTTTTCTGCCTTTCACCAGCTGTCTTAAACCTGAGAGCAAAGGAGTGTCACAAAAGATAGTAAAAAACCAAATTGTCCTAAATTATGGTACCAGTTTATTGATATCCCACATTTTAATCTTTAAAAGCATTGACAATAACTAAGAGTTAATAAAATATCTCAAGTAAAATATGAGATAGAAAGCATCAGGTCTATTCTTTGAGGATGAGAAACTGGATGGAATTACATAGAAGCACATGCTACTGGAACACTGCACTGCAAATATGCAAATATAACATTTTATCAGGCCAGAAAAACTGTCAGAAAAACAGGTGTATTCATGTCAAGTGATTCTTTCTTCCTGAGCTTTGCTTTCATATACTATATGTGGTTACACCAAATTATTCATATGCACTAATTCTAGGTTTCATTCATGAGTTTGCAAAATGAATGAGAGACAGGCTCAAACATGGGAAAAATGAATAAACCTGAAATAAATTCAAGGCGAACAAGTATTCCTCCTTTCTACCTTGACTGTTTCATTTCCACTCTGACCCATGATCACTACTAAAGGTTTACAATACGTTTGGCATTAAAATAGGCTAGTAGGTGCAAAGTATATCTTTCAGAGTAATTCTGTGGCAAGAGTGTTCTCATTAGGCTGTGTTTGCGTAGGGGGAGGTTACAAGTGTACCTGCAGCAGGCCAATATATCTGAAAGCTTACAATTAGTGAAAAACTCAGGAAAATATGGAAGGGCCTGGAATTTTCCTAGTATCCTCGAAATGTGTTCATAATCATACATTCACAAATTTTCAAAAGGTTGATTATCTTCTGGTCAAATATTTCAATTTTTGCTTGGAAGAAGACATCTCTGGTCACTCATTTTGCTTCTATTTATGTAATACTGTAGTATGGATAGCCAATGGCACAAAAGATTAAGATATCCATTGTATCTAAGTGATCATAATAGATCAGGTCAGAATCACCTAAGAACATGCACCTCCTTTTTATCTTTCTTTTCCTTTGTGTGTGCTTTGCATGTTTTATGTCATATAACAAATAGTTAAATGGTTTATGGAAACAAGGAAAAAAGATCATTTATTTCTGTGATCTGGCATCACTGAGTTTCCTTCATTTTCAAAATGATATCAAGCAATATGAATTTCATGAAGGCAAAACTGAGAAAAAAATAAATTGCATGACTTAGCTTTGTCGGCATCTCAGCTAGAACAGTATCTTATTGCTCCCCTTCAACATAACATTAGTATACATATCTTTACAGAGAAACTATCTGAAAATATCAAAAAAGGAAGTTCTGAAATGTAGAGTCCAAGCCAAGATAAGTTTTCATTATGAAGGATAATAGTAGCACACTGGTGTCTCATTGTTACAGGCCATCAAAAAACCACAAACGTAGAAAGAACAAACTTAATATTGATTCATCCTTTATTCACTCACAGCAGCATCAAGATACAGTTCTGACCTCAGTTATGTCTCAATAAAGCCAAATTAACTCGGCAAAATTACACCAATTTTAAGCCACAGTGGGATCAAAATCCCACCTTCGGTGTTTGTAACACTGAGTTCTAAGCAAAGTCATTTCAAAGTACTTCATCCTTATCAATGTACTCATCTTTTCATTTGCTTGAACAGTCATCTAACATGAATAACATCTAGCACCTTTTATTTATTTGTTTATTATTTTGTGTATTGTCATTTATAATGATTTGTTACTTGTTATTTGTTACTAACACTAACATCCTTTAGTTTTGAAGAGCAGTAAGAATTGCCTGATTTTTTCTACTTATGGGACACATTACAGATCATACAAAGAAGTAAAATCAATAGAGAAGAAAATAATGAAAAATATAATTCCCTTTGAGATTACATAATCAATTGTGATTTTTTTTTTTTGGTACTCAAAATATCCAGTTTCTGACTTTTGAATACAAAATCTGCTCCAAAGAAACTAAAGAAAACACTGACCACCCCTTTCATATGAGCTGCAAATATCAAGAGGGCTGTTTGTTTATAATCATGTCGCTTGTCATTAGCACTTTTCCAGCTCTTAAGGAAATCCTGGTTCATGTAAAGGGAGGTGTCCAGGGTAAATTATCAGCTACCTACAGAAAAGTAGGACCTGCAAAAAAAGTGTCTTATTTGGCAGACTAGAAAAAATCTTTGAGCGGTGATAGTTAACCTCCCTTGGGAAAATTCTCCCTACATACTCAAATCTAATTGTTTTAAATTTATATATTTGTTTTGTATAAAAAGTAGACAGATTTAGATATCTCACATAATAGAATACACTGCCATCTACCTTCCCTTCAATAAGTCATAGCAGTGGGTAATTCTTTTTCTTCTTAACTGTATTGTATTTGCTGTCCCAGTTCCAGCTAGTGCTAAATAACCAGAATATTATACAGTGTGTGTGTTCACATCTTTTCTTGGTAGCTTGGTAGAATGTGATTCAGTCTGTTTTTTATGCACGCCTCTCAAATCTCAAAGTGACTTGACTCCACAGTGTTGGACACTGTAGTGTCCTCTATCTCCCTATAGCGTTGGACAGCTTAAAGAGAAAATGTGAACAGCACTTAGAATATTCTATAACCCATTAGTTACAAAGTCTATTTAAAATGGACTTCTTAACTCAAGTCCTATTTAGAACTTCAGCTAATCTGGGTTTCCAGAGGCTTTTGACTCATGTTTTACTTTTACACACTCTTCTGTCTTGCGATTGCAGCATGAAATTAACCTTTCCTTTTCATTTGAATTAATTACATCAGGAATCTCTTTAAGAAAATAAAGCAAATCATTTTCTTCCCCACAAAATCCTTCTGTGTCAAATGAAAGCAAAGGAGGTTTGCACTTCTAATGCAAGGAAAAAAGTTCCTTTCTGCTCAAACACAGACTTGGCAGTTGTTATTTTGGTCCATGAGTTCAGACTGCAAACTGAGGTGCTGGCACAGTGGCAGTCGGGGACCAGGCTTACCTGCAGCCAGTCCCTAGTGGCCCTGTGGGGTCTGCAGATGGGAGCAGGGATGTGGAGGTAAGGCCAGAGGTCAGCTGGAGTCCTCATCACTGGGTGATAAATGTGTTCCTGAGGCTGCCTGTATTTGTCTGTGATCCTTGTCACAATCTCATGGTAAATTTACCGCTGGTAGATTATAGTTTTTGGTGTCCTCCACTGTACAGTGAGCAAGTGTCACTATAGCTCTCCTGTGAGGCAGAGGAGATAAGTGTCCATGATTAATGATGTGGACACTATCTAGCAGCAGGAGCCCATCAACCTGTGACAACTTTCTATTCCATGGGCATTAAACTCCTAAATGCTGTCACAGTCCTGCAGTAGATTGTAACAGACAGCCAGGAACAAGGAACAGGAAGGAGTTTCATAACCCTTAAGTAAATGAATTTTACTAGTAGTTATTTTTGCCTCCATTATTTTCTTAGACCTAAAAATGAGTTTAGAAAATGTTAATTTCACCTGCTTCCCAATCTGTTCGGGAAATACCAATTCCTGTCTGGCTGTTCCTAGAGAAGTGTGATCATAACTGTGCTTTCTGTTTGCTACTTTATTTGTTCACAAACATAATCAACAAAGGCCAGTGCTTCTCTGGAATCAGGGAATTTATTTACGTAATTGCTGCAGGAGCATACAGCTTTGGTCCTGGCTAGGTTTGAGAGAAACAGTGGCTAGTTCTTTCTCTTCTAAAGTCTCAGAACTGGCAGATATTTTAAAAGACAGATTTTTTTTTTTCTTTCTACAGATGATCTTCTTTAAAATCAGGTAGTGCTGGCAAAAAAAAAGAAGTGGAAACCATTTTAAAAAATCTTGACATGTTCATGTACTTTGAAGAAGATACTTAGAATTTGCTCTGTAGCTCTCACCCCCACAAATACGCAGCACGAGGAAGCTGAAGCAGAATAAACAGGTGGTGATATTAAGGGGAGACTGTCTGAGCACTGTTGAAAATCCAGAGCTGGGCGGGGACCGGGGTCTGGGGCCATTGTGCCCTCTGTGCCCACCTGCTCACAGCAGAGCTGCTGCCACCCCAGGGCTGCTGGGGCACCTGGCTGTGCCTGCCACGAACAGGGGAGGATGAGTGCTGTCAGGAGAGCAAAGGTTCCTAACTGTGAGCATTGCCTGATGAGGAAGAAATGCTGAGGAAGAGGAGAGATGGCAAGAAAGGGCAGGTTTTGGCATTTCTCAGAAGTGGCTGTTGGTTTGCTTTGCTCTGGAAGGAGGGGCTATGGGGGTGTGGGTCTCAGCTCTTTGAGTTCATCTAGAGAGCTGCAGCTGGGTCCTGAAGATACAACTGAGTTTTAGTAAAGAGCAAAATATGCAGCAAAATCTACAACCCCTTCCTCCTGGTCTAGAACGCTCCATGGGATGCAGTGTGGCTCCCAGGGATGCTCCCTGCCCAGGGCACAACTGTTTCTCCTCCTGGTGCTTTACACGTTTCATTTCCAGTCACAGCTCACAGTCAGCAGTGCAGTGTTCCCTGAGAAAGAGTTAATCTCAAAAGAACAACTTCTAACAACCGGGCTTAATAGATTCCCAGCTTCCCTAAGAGTGCAGCAATGTGCAGTTAGGCAGCTGAGCTTTCTTTTAAGTCACTGTTTCTTTTTTCCGCACAATCTACGTTTTTTTATTTATGTGGTACAGCTGTGGATGAGCACTGCTATGGAGCATTATATTCCTTCTCAGGTGTGAAAAAACAGCTGTATGAGTTATGAATGTGTCATCTTCACTTGAGCGTATTGATACATCCCATATGTTATTGACTTGTGAAATGAATACTGATTGTAAAGAAGAAACATAATGAATAAAATAATTCAGGAAGATCCTAGCGGTAAAGTCTGCAAATAAAATTGTACCATTTTTTTCCAAAGCTCAGGGAAAACAGCCTTACCTGCAATTTTGATATTTCAAGTGCAGAGGCTTATATTCAGGGGTTTTCTACTTATCTGCCCCAGAATGTTCATTATAATACACCATAGCAGAGAGAAAGGAGAGAAGGGAAGAGATCACATTCCTGTAGCTTGTCATGATTATTTGTATCTTCAGTAAGGAACTTGAAAGCAGACTCAGAGATCCCAGCACTCCAAAGCTCTCTTTGGGCAGGAGCACCGTAAGACAGGCAGTTCCTGTGCTATCTGACACATCGCCTACTGCCGACATCAGTGGCACAGGGCCCCTTTGGGAGTTGCACCTGCCAGAAGCTGCCCCAGCCTCTAATCATTTTCTTGATGCATGAAAAGAAGTGTAAGAAAGAAAACTTTCTTCTGTTTTTGCAGCCTCTCTGAGTGGAAGAAACTATTAGAGATACATTCTCTGAGGCACTGAATTGTTTTGTACCCTTAGGCACTAAAAACCCAAAGACCCTGAAACTGTTCACATACAATAAGAATAGACAAGCACCTGCTTTTTGCCACCAGAACAACCCTGTGTTTGTGCAAGTTAAAACTGAAACAGCAGCCTTAGATACTGAGAATTCAAGGACCTTTGTTTGTATATTCTGCGTTATTCAAGAAGTCTTTGACAAAAGCATTTCTCTTGGAGATCTGAACAGGGGGTTGAACTGGAGTCATTTTCAGTGCTTCTGGAAGCAGATATTGTTGATTATTGCTGTTGGGACATATTAGCACCGTAACAATATCATGCAAAATTTAGAGACTGTGAATTTTGAGTGTGCAACACAGTGGCTCCCTAACCCTGTCTGGACTTTCTGGGGATAGAGCCAGCAATAATACTGCAATAGTTTAGTAGGGAGGCATCCAGACTGGACTGCTATTGGTAATAAGAGCCCAGAGGGCTGAGAACTGTGGCTTGCCCTTTATCATTAAGTGCTTTTAGGAACTTACTATATCTGCGATGTATTCGTTTCCCCAGACCCTGGGTGACAGGTTTGTTTTGTTGCAGAGAGCACAGAGAGCTGGGATGTGGAGGCTGACTCTCACAGCAAAGGCAGGCAGTGTAAGAGAAGTGCTAGAAATTTAGAGGAAGAGACTGTGTGAGGGTGTTAAGCCAGGAATTCCTTTGATTCTGTCAATCAATTTCCAAAACGATGTATTCACATTTCTAAAAATGCAGGAGTGACTTGGGTGATTTTGGGGGAGGGGAGTAAGTCAAGGTGAATTATATTCCTTCTGCCGCAGTGTAATTCCAGCGTCCTTTCACAGTTGTAAATCTCCCTCAGAAAGCTTTGAAAGTCTTTTTGAGTGTTAAAAGCTTGGGTGGTCAAGGTCAGGTGAGTTCCTTCCTCCCTCTTTCCCCAGACAATGAATACTTTTAAGAGGCCTACCCTTCTAGTTAGGTTTCGTTATCTGCACTTTTTCTATCCCTCTCCCTACAGGAAACAAAGCAGCACATACAGCCAGCTAGGGGCTCCACTGGAGGACTGCATAATTCCTGACACGGATTTAAAAGGGAAAAATCCTCCTTTTCTTTCCTTGCATATTCCCAGAAGACATGATCAATATCTAGTGCAGCCACGCAGGCGTGGATCCATTTGCTCCTGTATGTGAAGACGGTATCTTCTGAGCGATACCTGTGAATATCATGTTGCACAAAAAACAAGCACCTGCAAACACCTTCCAAAAGAGTAAAATGCTCTAATCTTAAAATACTAAAAATCTTTCCTGGGCCATATTCAGGCCCTGCTCCATTCTAGTTTTTACTCGTACGAGTCCAATTTCGAATACCACCTTTGTTTCGGGAAAGAATAGCACACACACTGTTGTAGATAATAGGACACACTGGGCATTTTGGCAGAAAGCAGCTTGAAAACACTGGCTTGTTCCAACACTGATTTTAAATGTACAGGATGATGTTCTGAAAGGAAGTTATACCTTTACCATTGGTTACCTTAAAAATTTCCTATATGCCTCTGTAAAAATGCTGCAGATAGCTGTGTTTCTCAAAGGTTAAACTACAGCCTGCAGCATATACATCATGTTAATTCTTTTAATTTTTAAAATTCTTGTCTCCCATTGTCTTATATCGACAAAGTTTCTGTACCTTTGAAAATGGAGGTCTGATTATTAGAACCCTTCCCAGTGAGGTCTTGAGATGCTTGTTCATACTATGAAATAGGGCCAAGGTTTAATCACAATTACCTGCCATACTGAATATGATTTGTTCTGATCTACACTGACAGGTCAGTTATGGTCATCATTATGTCAAGTTCCAAATACAATAACATTTCATAATGAGAGCAAGTGCACAGACAGTGAGTTTTAAGCACAGAGTGCACCATTTGTTGTACACGTGAGAAGAGGTATCTCATGGAACTGTGAGTACTGGGCATGTAGGAGACAGTAAAAGCTGTGAATGTTCAAACCCTTCCTATGCTTTATAGCAAAATGCCCGTTTAACGTGAGGTGTTATTATCACCAGACTGTTTTTAAGAGGTGCTGCTCTTCTGGTGGGGTTTGAGAAGCAGGAGCATTTGTGGCCACAGTAGGTATCTTCAAAAAGACCAACTCAGAAACTGCCCAGGTTTCTGGAGCTCTTAGAAAGACATCAGAGCTTTTACAAGAGATGGAACAGTGCCAGAACTACCCGTCTGCAGGATTTATTCTCAGCTCTACAGAGAGTCCTACCTTGTAAATCTAAACTGAATTAAGGATTGGATCCTAAATTCCTTTGGTTTCAGCAAGACTTTGGATCTTAATAACCCTATATATCAGGATTTTAGTGGTGGATAATCTAACTTATTGAAGAATCTTGTCAGTTATGGCATCATGCCAGGAACTGATCAAATCAAAACCTTCAACTTCTTACATATATCTACAGAAGAGCCTTTTTTCCTCTCTTTTTTTCTCTTCCAGGAAAGAATCCAGAATGTTTACAATATAGATAGTGTTGTTTTTTTCAGTTCTTCCTTTCATTTTTCAGGTGTCAAGATAGTTTTAACTGAGTCTTGATTTTTTCTTTCTTTGTACCTATGAAGTCTTCCCTCTCTTACCAAGATCTCAGTTTCTATATGGGCTGTTATAGTCAAGGCAAACATCTGTTTCTTAAAGAACATTATAAGCCAGGTTTATAATTTTGGAAAATGTGGATTTCCGATTGCGTGGTGCTGGCATGCACATGCACATCCCTATCACAGAACTCCTCGCTTACAATGCGTGTTTGAGCTGGTCTGTGCAATGAAGTTATAAGAACAGAGTCACCATTTCCATAGCTGTCGTCCCCTATTGCATGGATGCCCAGCACAAGATAAGTTTGAATAGATCTTTCAGCACCTCCTAAAAATTAAGTGCTTCCTGTGGAGAAAAAAAAGCCGGCAGTACCCAAATTGATGCTTTGGGATCTAAACTAAACAATTCTCTGATTTTATGGGGTCAGGATGCTCAGACAAAAGCATGGCATACATAAATGAGCAGGCCATAAACACTTACTACACATTGTTTGTGTTTGTGGTTGCTCTTGTCTAAATTTAGATCTCATAACCCGGCTGCACAAACACATCTGGCCAGGCACAATTCCTGCTGTTCTGAGGGGTCTCATTACCTGCGTTTATAAAAACTGTGAATATTTTTGCTCTAAGTTTACTCTGGCTTTAAGTAGGACTGATCATGGTAACTATTCTGTGTCCTGAACAGCATTTTAGTGGGACTTAGTCCCAGGCTTGAAGTCAAGGACATATTTCAGTGTTTGAGTGACTCAGACAAAACCTACTATCTTCCTAAATCAAGGAAAACAGCGCAATATGATCTGTTGGCCTGATAACCATTCTGTCTTGCCCAAAGCTTAGCCAGCCTCCTGGATTAGCTTGGTTTGAGTCTGCTGGTACATGAAAAAGAAGTTCTATGGCCCACATCCACCTCATATCCAGCATGGTGACATGAGCTGAGCACAGTGTCTGTCACACCAGTACGCAGGACCCAAGCTCCCACCTCTGACCTGGCTGAGAGCCACCTTTCCCTCTTGTTTTCTCTGTCTCGCCCTGCAATTGATGCTCTGTGGGTGCTGTCAGCCCAGTGCGGACACAGCCCTCCCAAACCAAATTCTCCCAGCAACTCCCATCTTTGATTTCCCTGGGAAACTGCCAACATCCTACTGTGTTGTCAGGTCATTTCTAATTACTATAGAGTATTTGCAAGGGAATAGAAGAAGATATTTCTGCTCTGGGTGTGCAAAAATTATAGAAGCTTAAATTGTACAATGGAAAGGGAAATCCAGGTGTTCTCCTGATGGCAGGAGGAAATTCCAAACGCCAGTAATGCTATTTGGGTGGGAGAAAATAATTACGGGGGTTGCTTCAGTTTTCCCTTTGTTTCATGCAATCATTTTCTACTTGCTCCTTTGAACTACTGAGATGTTGAAGGCAAAATCTGAGTAATTTCCTTTTCTGTCATACCCAGCAAGACAGTAGAAAATATATCACATTTTTAGTATAAATAATAACCGCAGCAGCTCTTAAAGGCTGGTGTCAGGATAGTAAGTGAACCACATGTTAAAAGCTTTGCTGCACTGCCAAAGATAAAACGCATCCCCTTTGTGGTATGTCTCTTATACACAAGTCAGAGTGCAAATTCCCCACTCGTATGTATTGACAGTTGAAAAACAGGCTGGAATTTGCATAGAAGGAAGCAAGTATGGAAATTCTCAGTATGACACTCAGAACCTGCTAAAACAAAGTGCCCAGTTGCAGTAAAAATGTAGATGGCCGAGGTGACCCTAGCCCTAGTTTTGTTAAAACCCTGTTTAAACGGGTCATGGAATACTTCTACCATTCCTTTTGCACCCCACATTTCTGTCCTTAGCTTCAAGTGGGAAATGTCACCAGCACCTCCAAGTATATAAAAAAACCTTGCCTGTTTCTACTGCTGGCAGCTTCTTTAGTCTGCACAGATGGGGCACTTCTCTCTGAAAAATCATGCCATAAATTGCATAGACAGTCAGCTGTTGTGATTCTGTCCTTGCTGCCCATTTCCCACTCCCTCTCTGCTGGAAAAGATGCCCCTTTTCTGAAGCAGTGTGAAGAAATTCCTCTATTTCTACTGAAAATGAGAAACAGTGAATTCTTTGACTTGTTTTTCTTCAGTGGCTATTTAACTAACTCCTTTAGCCAAAGATGCCACTAAATGGCAGTGCTGTCTTTGCCACACCCAATCATTCAAACGTTTGGGAAGAGGCTGTTTCAGGAAGTCTGTCCTGCTAAAGGGGACCCAGGTATTCAGCGTCCCTTGGAGGATGCTGCTTCATCCCCAAACGTGGCTGTCAGTCAAGCGTTTCCTCATTATTGACATGTGCATGTGGAGACCCATATTCTGAGACTCTTCATGGGCTTGGTTCTTTCATTGTAGCTGAAAACCTCCTCCCCAAGGTTTCTCTTTGTTTTTCTGTGTGTTAGGTAGTGTCCAATTAGACACTGGTAATAAGGGGCAAACAAGTAGGTCTTTGCAGAGCTGCTCCTAACTCACTAAGGTTTGCAGCAAGGGGAGGAATGGATCTGTGGCTCCTGGGAGAGACCACGGACCAGAGACACTGCCAGAGCCCACGCTGGTAGAGGCAGGAGTTCCCTTCTCCGTGCCCAACCATGCCTGCTCAATGTGTGCCCCAAAGCCGCTCAGAGGCACCAGGACACGTGTCTGGCCCTTCTGAACGCATGCTTAGGAATGATGAAATTTTCTCTTTCACTCCAGTCCGGGTCTGGAGGCTTTGCTTTTTACTTTGTTCTCTCATTTGATTCTGTAGATTCAGCACAACTGAGAATTTCTGGATTATCTTTCGCCTAATCATGAATATTATGTAATTGTGCCTGCACTTCTGAGACCTTTCTATGACTTGTTACAGTTACGTATATATTTTAATAGCTCTTTCTTTGCTAGATTCCCAGGTTGACAAATTATTTGCCTTTTTAAGAGTCTAAATGATATATTCATCACTTGCTTGAACAAATGTCTTCTGCAGTTTTGAAGGAAGGGCCAGAAATAAGTGAACACTACGGTTTCCTTATCCTTTAAAAGGCCATTGGAAAGTTGTATGAAACTCCTTTACTGCTCAGATTTGGAAGTTCCCAAGAAGGTGGTTTCTTTTTCATGTTGAGGAACTTTAGGAAAATATCCTGACCAAATGTTAAGTAACAGAGACACTCTGAGTTAAAGTTACTCAGTCAGTTGCCAATAAACTTTTTCCTTTCCATTCCCCATGACAGAAGCTTCTACTGCACTCACAATTTTAGATAGTTAACTTGTAGTCATCAAAAAACCAAAAAAACAAAAAGACAAAAAACAAAAAAAAACCCCAAACAGAAAAAACCCCACCAAAACAGAAAAAAAAAAACTTCCTGAAGAATTTCCACTGGTCTTTAAACAAATGAGGACCTGTTTTATCATTTTGTTTTGATTTGTGATAGGTGATTTCAAAGAAGACATAGGAGTCCCAGGTAGAAAATTCAGACAAAATAGTTGCATCTAATAAAGTTACTAATACTTTTCCATTTTTTTAAGTTGGTAGTAATCCAAGATTCACAGCTCATAATTTTTTCAATTATTTCTCTGTGTGATGTTTGTGTTTTCTGCTGGATTGATGTTTTGATAGAAGGGATTTGTGAAATTGGTTGTATTTCTTCATCCCAAAACCAGAGGTTCTCTTCAATTCTTTTTAAAACTGTGACAAACATGTTAATCTATAAAGGGCCATTAGTCCTGCAAATTCCTGAATTAAATTTTAAAGAGTAAAATTTTTAAGCGTATTCCATCCATGTTTCATATCTGTACTGAAACCAAAAGTCAGATGTGCTTAATATGCTTACAGATCTCATAGTAATTGGCTCTTCTCTCAGACTTGGAGAGTTTAGAGCATATGTTTTTCAGCTTGAGATAGATTTTTTTTAATCTGGTGCTAAGGTGAAGTATCCTGCAATAGCATTAATGTTGTGATTTACTGGAGCCCATTAAATCCAATTCATCATCTTATATATTTCCATTGCAAATTGGGTGTCTAGCTTCCTTTATAGCTCAGTTTTCAAGCATCTTGAAGTACTGAGAAAGCTAAACTACTCACATGCTTTAAATACAGGAATTTAGCAAACTTTAAATATATTTTTAAATTTATTTTCACGATTATTTGCTTTGATTGAGGAATGAACTTTAAAAATGAGACTGAAGAACACCTGCCCTTAAGCCCACTAAAGAAGTCCTTATGTCCATTCTTTACCTGGCATGAAGATATTTTCACTGGCTATTTGGTAGTCTATGATTTTTAGTTTTACTCCTTCGGGTTTGTCGGTGAGAAAATTTCAGCAAAGTAAATTAAATAATCTGTCTGAAACTACAAAGCTGGTGAGAAGTGTTTTATCCAGTTTCACTTGCCATGATTAAATTTGAGTTCAAACAAGATGTGAAATCGGTATGTGATACTAGAGATTTTTTTAATACACTTTTTGGTGCATTTATTTATAATAAAAACATTTATGTGTATTGCAAACCCCTTAGCACAAATTCTGCAGAGGGGATGACTTAAGTCTGATCAGCACTTGTCCTTATTTTATCTCAAAATATGTAGTCAGAGGCAGTTCAGTATCCCCAGAAATTCATAAATGTGCATTCATAAACGTAAGGACGATACCTCTTGGCAGTCTGGGGATTGACATCCGTGGTTTAGAACAACCCAGAGAACGTCATCACCGGGGCAAATTCTGCAGCTGAACATTTCCGTATGTTAATAACAGGAGTAATGGGAAGGCTTATATTGTTATATGTGAAAAGTAAAATAAAAATAAATGGAAAATAACACAGAATTTAGGCTTTTTCTTCACATAGGATGATAATATTTCTTTGCATGGTTCTAAGGTAAAAATACTTTTTATAAGAGGATTGTTTTCTCTTGTGAATCACAAAGAGAACATATGGGGGCTGTTAAGGAAAAACTGCAGGTCTATTAAATTTACATTCATACCAACGCTAGCATTAAGACTTTGGGACTCATTTCTCATTTGCTACGATGCAAATATATTCCATATTTTACAAACACTTCAATGCTGGTTTTTTCCTGCCAGAAGTGTGAAAAGTGCCCAGAGGGTAAACAAGAATCAACAATTAGCCTGTAGCCAAAGCCTCCAGCCTCCAGTCTGGATTAGGACTGTTGAGAAAATGTCTGTAACAAGTCCTCAAGATCACAGTCTTTTCAATGTATTATTCAAAAATTGTATTACTATCAAATCAATAGGGACAGAATGGCTGTCTGAGGGTTAGAAAGTGGCAGAGCTTGCACCTCCTTTTCCATATTTGTAGGTAACTTTCTTACTTTTTGAAAGATTCTTAGCAGACTTTCTCACAATCTGTTTTATTATTCCACTGCACTTTGGCTGCTAGCTTGTGCAAGTAACCAATAAACCACTCAAGTCAGCACAAGTGGTTTCTGACAGCAGGATCTGACATTACCTGAGAGTGCTGTGACTGAAGGTAGTGTGCTTTGGTACTTAAACTTGGGGAATTCTAAGGTTAATAATTGAGTCTAGGCCCACCAGAAATATATTTTCCATACAAAATATATCCTTCATTGTTCTTGGATAGTGCTTTTAAGACTTAAGCTCTCCTGGAGCAGTAGAATTCTGCAGTTCATGTTTTTCCATGTGTCACTTGGCTGTGTCCATCCATGAGTCAATGAAGTCAGGATGAGCATAAATAGTTATCAGCATGTGCTGTGCTTCCCTCCTTGGACAAATTATAAAGAAAATAGGCAGACACTGCCTTACCCAACAATTTGCACTTGGTTCTGTACCCAACCCAAACAGCCTTTCTCTGGCATTATCCGATACTTCAGGAACCACAGAGATTCAAAAGCTCTTGTCCCAGTGAAGAGTTGGGTTGGAGAAGAGATCTCTTCTATCTCCACATATGACCACTGAAGATGGCATTTCAGCACTTGGGGTTACTAATGTTTGGTCAGAGCAAGGATTGAAAGATTTAGAAATCCTTCCCAATACAAGAAGGAACAAAAGGGTTGGGGGGTGGATTCTTTATTTATGGTTTTTTGCTTCTTTGTTTTTTGGGGGGCTTCTTGAGTTTTTATTGAGAAAGTAGAAGAAATCAATAAAAAAAAAGGGTTAAAACATGCAGGTCTTACTTCAGCAAGTACCTTAAGAAAAGAAAATTATATCTCAGCACAAAAAGCACGTGTTCATTCTGCGGTCAAACCTCCTGACTAATAAAAGCCATAGACCTTGACCAAATAATTGCAGTGACATGATGTGTAAATTCTCTAGTTCCTGAAAAGTCCTCAGTATTTTGGAAGAAAGTAGCAGAAAATAGAGGACAACTCTGAGCCCTTCATATTTCTAAACAAACTCAGTTACCTCCTACTCATTTCATATTTCCCACATGAGAGACAGAAGCCCTATCAAGTAAGTATCAAACCACAATTTAGAGACGGAGGTAGCAAATAAGTAAAAGGGACTACATTCCTGTCATTTTCTGTTGCTATGATCCTTCTCCTCAAGACTGCGTGAGATGTGATGCAGAATATACCAGATAGGGCCCTTGTGAGAATAAAGGAATTGAATATTGCAAAGTGGTGCAATGGGAGCCATATATAAATGCTAAGATAAATACAGATTTGATAAATTACTAGCAAAGGCACTGGAGGGAACAATACAAGATGATGCAGTCAGGCTTTTTCATCTCACTTTCACGACCCTTAGAGAAGACATGGCTTTCCAGAACTCTGCACCTGAGGCAAGATGTTTTAGTCATTTTATACATAATTACCCCTTGAGACCTCTCAGATTCTAGGATAATAAAATATAGCTCTAGGTCTTCAAGTGTGGTGATACACAGATGTCCATTTCAGGATAAGAAAAGATGCAATAGGTCCACGTTTCTTAGCTCTGATTGCCACAGCTAATGTGTGTAAATGTACTGAGAAAGCATGGTTCCTGTAAAAAATTCAGCAGAGCTGCACCTCGCGCTCACCACTGCGAGGGTTGGCTCCCAAGGCTTCCCACACGATGGTAGGGCAGACAGGCAAGTCTTTGGGATTTGCACTGAAGACAGCTCCTGTGGAGCTGAGGATTTCTCCCAGCTATCTGTGCTGAGCAGATATTTACCTCAGCTTTATGTATACTAGCACCTAAAAGCTAATTTAAAACCAACGATTTCAGGCAGCTAGTGAAAGGAGAATAGTCGTCTTTGCTCCTGACATCCGTGTTTCTCAGAGCTGTTAAGTAAAGTGATAATTTGCTACAGAGGAAGTATACTAGATAGAATACATTTTTACAGGAATATCTTTATTAAGGAATACCTCTATAAAAGCTATTTTGTCTTGCATCACTTTGCCTGACAGAAATATTACTTACACTAAAATCCTTAATGTGAGATGCCCTATAAAAAAGTTGTTTAATTTAATAACGTTCATTGTATTAGTTCCCCCTAAAGTAATCACTTTGTTGAGAACACACTCTGTGTTCCTTTATTTGATCTGGGAATAAAATTATCCTGTCTTTACTTTAGTATTGCCTTCTTATTCCTTCTAGAATAAATAAACATGAAGCTGTCACTGCAGAGCAGGCACTGCCTCTCCCTGTTATAAACCTTTTGATTTCTGTGTTGAGAGAATTTTTCTGCACAATGATCCGTTTAGAATATGCTTGAAGCACTACATTTTCTTGCTTTCCTGTTTCCCATGTAGATACATGAGTAACCACAGAGAGTTCCTGCTGTCCCAGTAGATTATATGTCCTATCAAGTTTTCTGTCCTTCTCATAGAACTGATCAAGCTATTTATCATGAAAAAATGATTTAATATATCAGGCACTGATTTTAGTATAATTGTTATTGTAGCAACAAAATCCACCAGTTGGGAGATTTGAGCCCTTTGATATCAATAAAATATACTGCAGAGCTCTGTTCCATAAAGTCTTGGTTAAAGGGCTTGATTTGTGCACTGCTCACCTACGTGGCCAGCACAGCTGCTGAACCCTTGTTGTGTCTCCTGCGCTGTGGTACAGACTCTCATCAAGTTCAGCAAGGGCTGCAACACCTCCTGGGTAAATACTGGAGATCCTGGCCTAGAATGCAGTGGCTTCTTGGCACTGCCAGCCAAAAGACCTCAAGTCAAAAAGCAAAAAAACCCACAATTAAATCCAAAAAGTGTGGAATAACTGGGTCTTTCCCAGCCAGGTGGGAGCATGGTGAATCCCAGCTCAATGTTATATCCACTCATCTCTATGTCTCTTTAATTTTCACCAAAGCTGTAAACACAAATTTAGTGCACTGTGTACTATACACATGTACTAAACATCAACAAAATTCTTGTGAAAGACAAAATAGAAATTCCTGGCTTTATTTACTAGAAAAGAGTGTATGAAATCATGAGATGTAAATGTTGTATGCTTTTCGTTCTTAAGAAACACTGAATTGCATGGTTTCTTAAAGTCCAAACTGGCAATCTGTTTGAGACACCACCAGCCTTCAGAGGGTGTATTTAATCAAAATGTTATTATTTGCAGGTTTCCTTCTACCTTAGAAGACATGAAGCTCCTTGTTGGAATGTTTTCTGTTGGTGACTGGATACTTCCAGGGGCTAATGAGATGTAAAACCACAGTGAATCCAGTGACCATTTCAAATCTAGGCCGAGTAAGTATTGTTCATTTGATGTTTAATCTTGTATCTGATCAAAGTAGGTATTGTTCATTTAGTCTTTAGTCTGGTACCTGTCTGATAAAAGCATATGAGAAATGAGTTGACAGCGTCACTGCAATTTGCCAGGCAGTTGTAAGAAATCATCTTCCAAATGGATGTATTTATTTGGTAGCACCCGTGAAGAAGCTAGCAACTCTACAGGAACAGAAATCCTGTCAGCATTAGTCGAAGGACTGACACACTCAAAGGAAAAGAATAAATACCCTGGGCTTATTCCTGGTTTTCGTTGTAAAGAACAGCACTTCTTTGTTCAAATAATATCTGAGACCTTAGTTAAGCAGTGGAAAGGAGGTGGCTTTATGAAGCAAAGAGAAATGCACATCTAGACATCTTCAGAGCAGATGGAAATTCGTGTATCACCCATGTACAGAGCACATGAGGCTAATTTCAGGCGCTGGGAAAAACAAAATACCAGAGCCTCCAGCATCTCTGTGCCCCATCCCCAGCCACTGAGGAATACGGTGCAACTGCAAGGTTAAAAATAAGTGGGCCCTAAGATCGGGTTTTTCATTTCTCATTAAGACAACATTTAATTTTATTTAACTCTAGCTGATTTTTGTCACTCTTGAGAGGATCACCAGCAGGAAACAGTCAGGCCCTTTTCTCACCCTCTGCAAGACTCATGTTTATCTCAGTTTGAATCTTTCTTTGCCATAATTCAGAGACCTGTATGTCCATTCCTTTCTTAAAACCACAAAAGGAGGGCTCACAACTCAGTATTTCTTTGGTACCTTGAGAAGGTTCCTGTTCTCTGCACTGCCAGGAGGGGTAGACCCTCTGCTCTGAGATTTGGTGCCCGAGCCCCACACACTGTCAGCAGAGCCCGACTGAAAGCAGCCCCCCACTGCCCCACAGGGCAGCTTTGCCCCAGCTGCAAACTTCCAGGGAGTGAAACTACATCTCAGTGTTGACAGCTGTCTCAGGCTTGTTAGCCCCAAAGCATCCATGTTTGGTGTGGGGAGGACTTTACATTTTTCTTTTTCTTTTTTTCCTAATTCTCTTTGAGTTAGACAAACTGTAAGTGAATGAATATAAACAAAGAGCGAGTAGGCCGTGTAGTATAGGAGCAAACATTACAGAATACGATCTGAGGGACAGGGCTCAAAAGGCAGCAATTCAGCAGCCAGTCAGAATCATCAACTAAATTTTTCTTTACTTACTTTAGGGTTTTTAGTGCCCTCTGGAAGGACATCAACAAGATTTAGACACAAGCATATCACTACTGTAATGAACACTGACAAAAAAATTGAGGAACTGGAACTGGAAATGCATTTGCAATACTTCTTTGGGAATTACTACTATAATTACACCAGTTTAGAAAGCAATACCTTTGTAAGTGCTTTTACCCCATCATGTATCACACGAGGGATTATAGCATTTTAATGACCTTGGTGGCTAAATTGTACAATATCTATAATAGTATGAAATCTAGGAGAATTTTTGGGCCCATTGAGGCCATAGAAAATCTCCTACTGACTTTGTTGGAGCCAGCAAAATCCATCCTAATTTTTCAGGTGGCCAGCTCCAGCCACAAAAGCGGCTTGTATTTTCCCCACACTTTTAAAATAAGAGCGAACTGATACTTTTCATATACTTATGCTACAAATGCCCTGAATTTTCTTTCATGAAAGGTGTTATGACATGGAATACACTGTTTTTTTCATGAAACATGCACCTTTTAATAGCAGTTACTGAGAGGGTGATACATACATTGGTATTTCTCCTGTCACCAAATAAAATGAAATTCATAGATCTGCTCTTAGTTAACGGGATACACATTTTATGGCTAAATAAGGCCTTGAAAGTGAAAATGTTCTGCCCTTCCCATAGGTATATAGATCCAAATTAAATGAGCAAGTTACATTAAGGCACCTGTAAACCTTGAAAAGCGTGTATTGGCTTGTTCATTGTTCCTATGGATAATAAACTCACCCATCAAACATCTAGAGAGCAAGCCAAGGAAAGCAAATGTCACCCTGCCTTATCTTCCCTTGTATGTTTTCAGTTTTCTGAAATTGAACATATCTTCTGTAGATAGGACTATAAGAGATTGATAGATGCCTTAAGATCAGTTTGCACATGAAAAGGCAATAATTGATCCCTGGCCACTTCATGAACCAGCATTTAGTGTGTTGTGCAATTTCAGAAATAAATCAGAATAACTACCTGAAGAATAAAAGGAGGTAAAAAAGCTCACTTTCCTTCAGCTTTAGAAAATATATGTTGTGTTAGGGAAGGTGTTAACTGACAACATGTTTTAACTGACATGGCAATAAATATGACCAAGCACCAACATTTTCTCCAGTGTGCAAACTGCCTTTGCAAGAGCCTGGAGAGATTCCTGCTGGTCTCTGCAGGATTTGGCTTGAGCTCCTCTGCAGGAATTAGTTCATGCCAGTGGAAGTAAATAGGCCCTTGGGGATGCTGCTGCTGCCACTGAGGTATTTATTTCGATAATAACTTGTTGGCTGGTACAGAGATAGGAAGTCACAACCACAGCTCTTGCATGCACAACTCCACACCATTCATCCTTATCAGTTAGAGCCATTTGTGAAGGTGGAAATGCTAAGAGCCATAAACTTGGGGGCCTGGCTACCGACACCTCCTGCACCTTCATGGCCACTGGCCACGCTTCCAGGAGCAGATTCTTTTCCAGTGCTCTGCAGTGCCTGCTGGTGCCTCCCAGCCACCAGCAGCCAAAGCCGACCCCTTGGACCACAGGGTAATGTGCAATGAAGGCAACAGATAGAGGATTTTTCTGACTCATACAGAGCCAATAAAATGCATTTCTTAGGAAGGAGCCTCCCTTACTATTTACTGTTTCCAGTGTCTGCTCACACCATGCTTTATTCAACAATATTTTCTCTAGCTTGGCCCCTTCCTGGCTAACAGAGCCCAGCTATGTCTGAGAAGCTCTTCTTCTAACCTCCAAAATTGTCACAAACAAATTACTCTGTTCTTACTTTCAAATCAGGTAGGAAACACGGGGAAAGCACAACTCACTATCCACTGCCTTGAGGGCAAAGAGGGCAGATTGGTCAGCAACCACAATTCATTAGTCAAAGGAGAAATGGGGTTATTCTCTTTCCCTTGCCAGACTTCATCACTTGGAGAAAACTGAAACGATAATAAGACTGAAAGGGCCGGTGATAATGACACAGCACTTCCACACCACGTGTGCTCTTTTATCAGTACTTACAGACTTTTGAACACAGAGTGGAGCCCTGTAGAATTGGCTGGTTTTCACATTTTTAAGAGTTGTTTTCTCACTTATTTCCTGTTTTCTTACCAGCAGGCCCAACCACATCCAGAACCTAGATAATAGTTGTGTCAGTATCTCTGCCAGCTTTGTTTAAACTCCCTTTTCTACTCTTTAAACAAGGTTGGAGCTCCACTTACTCCCTTTCTGATACATAACTTAAGCAAAACTTGACTTGAGGCCAACAATATCTAAGAAGGGAGACAGAAAGCTTGGGTAGAATAGGAAATAGGTAATTTTGCTGCTGTTGCAAGTGCTGGAATATAGACGGAGCATTTTCTAATAACTTTCTCCAGCTGCCAGTTACTTGTTCAAAATGAAACACATATACTGCAGAGGGAAGAAGGCTGATGTGTTTCTAGGTTAAAAGAAATGTTGTCCAACATCTGTTTGCCACATGGTAGCCTTAACCAAAAATTTTCCCTCCTCCCAGCTGTTGCTTGCCTTGCTATGCACCCACTGGTTGCCTTCTCCACTCCAGCAGTGGCTTTGAACCTACTGCATGATTCCAGAATCCGCAGGCTTCATTTTGTTTTCACCCAGTCCAAACTCCCATTGGAGTTCACCTGGTGAAGCAGTCAGAAAAAGGGACTGAGAGCCTCAAAACACAGTTCAGAGCAGCAAAGTCCTCTGAGTTCTGGCAGGAACCAAACCTCTCTGCAGTGGGTGGCCTCCACAGAAAATCATGAGCCGCTGAACATGCACCCAGCCACACAGCAAAGCCTACATTAGCGTTGGACAGCTGTAACACCTTCATGGTTTGTGAACAGAAAACATCAAAGGCCCCTGAATCCCAGAGTCCTAGCTCCCTCTCCTGGCAGAGCACCGCACTGGGAACAGGACCGGGGTGCTCCCCGGCACAACAAACCTGAACCCCAGCCGCAGCTCTGCCGAGGGAGAGGCGCAGGAACCGTGCCCTCAGTGACCAGGGGCTCCTCTCTGCAAGGAGCCCAGTGGTAATCTCGCAGCTATAGCTCTACCAGCAGATTAATAGAGGATTAGCAAAGGCAAAATCTATTCTAGTGAAGAACATCTGCGACATAGCTTTAGCTGCATAAAAAATATGTACTTGAGCACAGATGAAACTTCACTGCTGTACATTATCTGCAGTCCTTAAGGTGGGGGTAGTGCAATTTATTCTCTAATACTCTGATACCAGACTGACTCATGCAACCGTGCTATGTTCCTCTCCAACGCCACAGCCTTCTTCTGTTTGCTGCTTCCTGTACACACTGAGCCCCCAGAGTGCCTCCCCAGACTGTAACTTTCTCCTTGAGAAACACACATCTACTGGCTAGTTAAGAACCTGTCACTGTGCCAGGTCGTGTACAACACCAGGGATCTCATTAGCAGTCTCCAGCCCTTCAGAAACACGTGGCATTTCCATGTGGGAAGCACAACTTATTGCCCATCCATCCTGAGTAGCGCCAGCGACATCCCTGCTTAGTGAAACATGCCCTGGCACCACAGGGCTGAGGCAAGGTCCTTCTCAGCCAGCAGCATGTGCCTCCACAGCTTCAGGGAATGAGCTGGCTCCTAACATGGCAAAAGACAGCAGGGGCTCACCTCAGGCACACAGGCCACGGAGAGTGACCCAGCCTGCAAGCCATGTACAGGTACATGAATTTTGGTCATCTCAGCCATTGACCATTAGCACCCTGGTTTGGGCACACCACCAGTTTATTTCTGGAGTGTTTTGATTCAGTTATTCAGCCACCATGGGTGGCTGAAGTCCACTGAAAGTCTCCCTAGCAAGTGGGTGGGCTGGGATGCTGGGGACAGGACTTGTTAGCATCAGAACTTCTCCACTCCTGCTATTTCTGTGCAGAAAGTGGGAATGAGGTTTCCTGCACAAGTAAAACAACAGGTCTCTCTTAGGGCTCTTTCAGTCTTTGGCAACGAGGTTACAGCTCTTGTTTATGAGGAGCTGGAGGCAGCTCACAGATGTGCAAGTTGGTTTCTGCTGTGGTTATGTTTTCTTCTAGGTTTCTCACCAGTGCAGTTTTCCCAAGACAATGGGTCTTTCACAGGTCAGTGTCTTACTTCAGGAGGCCCCTTCAAACTCCAGCACTGACTACAGGTCCTGCTTAAATGGTGAAGCCTTATGGTCTTAGAGAGCCGTAAAGCAAAGCTAAAGCTGCACAGAAGCCATTCAGTTAAGCCAAAGCCGTGGCTCATAAAGTATTTCATTGTAAGTTAACCATCTCAGTTGTAGGAGACTTTCTGTATATTAATCAGAATTAAATTATTGTTTCTTCCTCAGGGAGGGAAAATGAGATAATGAAGAAGAGAGAACTTCTGAACTTCAGTACCAGATTTCACTAGCATGCTCATCTATTTCATGTTAGGTATCATAGGCAACTAATCTCTGTATTACTATAATGCCAAATTTTCTTCAAGAAACAAAGGTCCCTCCCCTGCAAATACTCATACATTTCCTTAGTCAGCCCTCAATCCTGCATCCATCATCAGGCTCCAGTTCTATGCTGTTCTCCAAAGTGTTAACTTACTATAAGAAAACTTAAGATTCTTTATGACCTGAAAAGTAGTGGTTTCATTTTTGTGCTTTGCCCCTCTTTGTTATTTTGTCCCGAGCAGTTATGATGTTCTTGTGATAAAACCAAAGCTCACTACTATTGTACTATATTCTGGAATATATCTCACAACCAATCATTAAATAATGGTGATTACTCCCAGTCTACACAGCATTACCAATGTTAATGGATTATATCTAATTTCGTTTGTTCAATCTGGTATTTGGACTGAGGATATATTTTGAGATATTTGAATATATTCATGAATTTTCTTATAACATTCTTTTGAAGCTATACCTACTTTTCTCACTTTGTACATGTTTTCTTAGAGTACAGAAAGAATATCTACATACTTGAAGTTCTGCTTCCCCACAGTTCAGGATTTAGCCCTTTGTCTGGTAGTCTGTCTTGTGGCATGGCTAGCATTGAAAGAAGGGGATGTTACACCTAATGCATTCTTCTTTTTTATTTCTTTATTTTCATCTTCTCCCCAGCCAGAGTAGGTAAGCCGTTTTAAATCTGAGAAGTAGTTTGTGGTCTCAAACTGAGAAAGGGGAACTGAATCAGGAAGAACAAAAGTTTCCAACACTGCAGAGTACTGGATGAAGTTGTGGTGTCAATCCTGACCAGCAGATATCCCAGGCTGAGTCCTTCCTTGGAACCTGACAGTCTGCATTTCCTGAATCAACAGGCCCGGGGCAGGGCTTGCTCTCACCACCCTTACTCAGGTAAGAAGCCCTTTTCCCATTGCTGACTACACATGAGGTTTATGCCAATACACGTGGCTGATAAGTGTTTTGTAGCCATGAGAACAGCAAGCAGTCAGTTACCTAAACTTTGCAATTGATTACAAATGTGGGAAAGTTCTCCATCAGTCAGAGTCTTTGAATCAGAGCTGGTCATCTCTCAGACAGGGACAGTCCAGTTAGAAGTGGTTGGGGCTGATACAGAAATTAGGGGGCAAAATAGTTGCATGGCTGCTTTTATGCAGCAGACCAGATTAAAGACCAGTGCTGGATTCTGTACTGGGACAGGGCAGCCCCAGATGTGTGTATAGACTGGGGAATGAGAGGCTGGACAGAAGCCCTGAGGAAAGAGACCTGGGGGTCCTGGTCGATGGCAAGTTGAACATGAGCCAGCAGTGCCCTGGCAGCCAGCAGGGCCAAGCGTGTTCTGGGGGGCATCAGGCACAGCATGGCCAGCCGGGCCAGGGAGGGATTGTCCTGCTCTGCTCTGCACTGGGGCAGCCTCACCTCCAGTGCTGGGGGCAGTTTGGGGTGCCACAATAAAAAAAAGACACTGAGCTGTTAGAGAAAGTCCAAAGGAGGGCAATGAGGATGGTGAAGGGCCTTGAGGGGAAGCCGAATGAGGAGCGGCTGAGGTCACCTGGTCTGTTCAGCCTGGAGGAGACTGAGGGGAGAGCTCATTGCAGCTACAGCTTCCTTGTGAGGGGAACAGGAGGGACAGGCACTGATCTCCGCTGACAGGACCTAAGGGAATGGCCTAAAGCTGAGTCAGGGGAGGTTTAGGTTGGATATCAGGAAAAGGTTCTTCACCCAGAGGGTGGCTGGGCACTGGAACAGGCTCCCCAGGGAAGTGGTCACAGCACCAGCCTGGCAGAGTTCAAGCAGGGTTTGGACAATGCTGTCAGGCACATGGTGTGACTCTTGGGGATGATCCTATCCAAGGCCAGGAAATGGATTTTGATGATCCTTGTGGATCTCTTCCAACTATGCTACGATACCACGACTTTTTATCTGGGGAGGGTGTAGTGTACACTCAGAGGTACTTTTTTTTATTATTATTTTGCAGAGCTGTGCATCTATGGGTGGAGCTGTCATTCTGCCTCCCAGGTACCTGTTATGGAAGAGATCTTAAAATGGACTGTGTTATGTAGAAAACATTCATTCCCTTGCTTCCAGCAGCAGCTGATGTATTAGGAGAGAACTGCCCACCTTTAGTTTACAGACCAGTTCAGCCCCACAGCTTGCTAGGCAAAGACAAGCCAGCACACTCACACTGGTGCCAGGAATATTGCTACTGATTGTGCTCACCCAACCATGCTGTATCAGCATGTCCAAGACTAGTTACAGCTAATAAGGGTCTGTCTGAGGGGAAAAATGAGACCAGAGTGAGATTTATGACAATTTCAAGCACAGAATAAGCAATACAAACAGATGAGCCTCAAAGAATGGTAAGGTGCTCTTTACATACAAATATTTCAGAGGGGAAAAAAAAAAAAAGAAAATAGAATGAACTATAACAAACACTTTTTCTAAGTAGAGGTTTTCTGCATTTCCCATGACAGTCAGTTGAATGAGGGAAGACAAAAAAAAACGAAGAGCAGAAACTGCTTGCAACAGAGAAAAAACCTCGAGTGCCAAGAACATGCTCCAGATTTTTTTAAAGATGCATGGCTCTTATCTCAGTCCTGATTCATCACAGCTTAGTCCCAGAATTATTCAGAATTCAAGGACCTTGCTCCTGCAGGGTTAATGGGTTACATTCAGCATTGAAACCCATGGCACAAATAGGTGCTTAATTATTCAATCCAGACTGGATTTAGTAGTAATGGAAATAAAAATAACAATGGCAAAAATTACATTGTTTTACATTTTGTAGGTGAAATGATTTTTTCTTTTAACAGTGCACAGGCAGGAGGACGCCCATATAAAGGAGGGGTTGTGCTGCTTGTGACACAAAAGATTAGCATGCCCATGACTGAAGAGGAGGTAAAGGAAAACACTGCCATAAAAGTGACAGTAGAGGTGAAGAATTGTGGTGAATGTGTAATGCACCACTGAAAAGATGCAGAAGAAAACAGCAAATGAAAAGTCTTGTCCTATCTACGCTGCTATTCCAAAGCACAACTTAATGTGAAGGGAAGAAGCTGCTGTTCTCATTGCCTCACGCCATTTATTCATAAACACAGGCGAGAAATGTGCTAAAGTGATACAATTACCATAATTACTATCTTTGTTCAGGAAATGCAGTGGTGGTTTTCCACCCTGAATTTCATTCAGCAGTCCTTGTGGCTGTACCAGTCAGGAGCTAAAGGCACTGACTGCAACCGCTCTGGGAGCAAACACAGGAGATCTCCTGCCTCAAATGCACCAGCCACATGGGATATCAAAGCAAGTCACAAACACAGGAGCACCTTGAGGTATTGGTCAGTCCTGTTACAAGGAACTTGTGTGCAGTAACCAAAGATGCAGTGCCAAACCAATCGTGGCACACATATGTCACTCCAAGAGCAGGCAAAACCCATTTAGACTCAATGGGTCTAAATTGGGGGTTTTGCAAAAGGTCACAATTAATATTTATTTCATTGAGCCCTGTTTTGAAAGCATGCTGTGCAGCAGGGTGGAAATAGGCATCCCAAAGAAATAAACAGGATCACTTTAAGCCCAAATCATCACTAAATGCAATGCTGCTGTGTACAGGGGACATCAAATTAGGGGGCTGATTCCCAACCCTCACCAGATTGCTGTCTTGCTGCAGCTTCCCAGGGGATGAGCTGCAGATAGGGCTTTCCTGTTAAGCCCTGGTTAAACAAGTATCTGTTTGAGTTTGGATAGGGCTCAGAGTAAAGCAGGCTAAATTACTTGTTCATTTGATGACACTGGCAGTCCTGGCCACTGCTCTCTTACCTTCTCACTCTGATTTGCTTTGGTAACTGGTCTGATGCAAGTGGGGTGGGAGTGTGTGTGTTAAGCCAAAACATTTTTAAACTTAAAAAGAAAAAAATAAAAATTCTTCACATGTAAAGTACCCAAGCCAGAGCAATTTAAATGGTTAAGTTTGGTTTCAAGTTCTGAGTCCCATCCAAATTTCTATCTTCCTCCTGTTCCCCTCCCCATGAAAATTTTTCATCATGTCATTGAAAAAGAGGGGAGCAAAAGGGAAAAAAAAGTAATGGCAAAGATACTAGAATATCATATACCTGTTTTTGTCTCTTTCTTTAAACGTTTGAAAAAGTTTAAGTTTTTTAAAGCAGATTAAAAAATTTGGGCAGTATACCTTGCATTTTCCACTATTGTATTTCATACACTCACTGCTCACTTGTCAGATGAAGGTTGTGTTTGGATAAATTGGGAATAAAATGACTGTGGTGTGTTCTTCATAGAATTAACATAAGGGCTGCATTGTCAAACATTGGAGGCAAGCTAGAGATGATCATTTTGTGTTTGGCACAAAGATAACGGGTTTCTGCCTGCATGCCACTAGAAGTAGGGGGTTGTTCTACAAGTGACAGCGGAGGAAAGGGAATTTTGGGTTTGTGTCATAGAAGGAAAAGGATTACTGTGCAAATAATGCTCAAGGAAAAAGTTTAGACCATGTATGACACGGAGAAGAGAGGTCATTGTAGATACACCATGGAAGGGACAGGGTGGTGTGTGTGTGGTGTTTCTCAAGAAATAAGAATATCGTTCCCAGAGTACACTACAGATGAGACTGGGTGCCACATGCCAGCACTGCTGGTCTGTTGGGTGTCCAGGACTTTCCTTCTGACTTAGGAATCCCAGCCTCCTAGCTCTAAGATAGATGGTTCTTTTCTACATATTAATAGAGGAGCAGTGCAAGCCTAGGCAGATTGTTGTTGTTGTTTCCTTAGAAAAATAAATTAAAATATCAAGATGCATAAGAAAAATATGTATGAAACAAAAGGTTTCCACTTGCTTCATGGCACTCAAAAGTGTTTCAGACATTGTCTGAAAGTAGATATTCACATTTCCACATAGCAGCAGCCATTAAACCCCAACTTTTAGCTGTGCTTTTCTAAGACATGATAGGTAACGGAACATGTTTGGGGTGAGGGCTGTGGTGCACTGCACTGGTTTTGTTTTAAGAGAAAGGAGAAGTAATGTGAAGATAAAAATTATTTCTACTTTATTATGCTCATTTCTGGTTCAGGACTTTCCAGTTATTTGGGGATTTGTTTGTTTTCACACAATGATCCTGACATCCAGTTACTCATAACATGTCACTCTCAAGAGCACTGCAACACTTTGTACCAGGAACTGCATTTCAGAAAAGGTGAAGCCAGGGTCAAACACATTCCTGCTAATTGTACCGACTTCAGGAAAGTTATTCTATGATTGAATTTGCCCTCTGAAGTTAAAGGGGGAAGCTGCTAATTGCTTTTAAGGAGGACCCAGAAAAATGACTGTGGCTGGCCAAGAACTCCCTGCCCAGGCGTGCCGGCACATGCTCCCCAGGCACACCAAGATAAGCACCGCTAATCTTTTGGGGGAGTGTAGTACGTGAGGAGGATGTGCAGCTCAAACTGTGCGAGGGCTTAGAGGGGGATGCACAAAACCCACTGATAGAAAATGGGTTTCTGTACATCGGTGCATTTTGTACTGTTGGTACTCACCGTGCAGAAGAAATCTACTCCATTTATCTGATCTCTTCAAAGCTGCCACCAGTGCAGTGGTGTGGCCACTGGCTCTTTTCTGCAGTGTTTCTACAATGCTCTGAATGTCCTCAGGCTCCACAAAGCCTACATCTACTATTACCATCATCTGACCAGGCAGCATGTATGTTTCTTCCTGATCTAGCTTTTTCTTGTTGTTTTCCTGCTTATCAAATATGCAGTCTCTCTTTGAGTTGAAAAACTCATGGCTAGGGCAAGGAGAGACAAATAAGATCTAGTTTGTACAGAATATCACAGAACAGTCCTGGCTTATTCATGCGCAGTATCACAAGGACAACCAGACTCTGCTTCTCCACTAAAATTAATGTTTGGGTATATCAAAGTAAGCCCCTACTCATCATCCTGTTTTAATTATTTCCTTTTTTCCTTTTTCCCCAGAAACCCTAGCTCCCCAAACCTTTCCTACTCAGAAGTCTAAGTTCTGAAAACTTCTGCAATGGTATCTTGTTTTGTGAATGTTTCTGTTGTCCGAGTCATCCTGCCCCTTATTGCTGAGAAGAGCAGCGCTGTAAAGGAAGGGTGACTGCCTGGGCCTTGCCAAGGTTTGCAGCTTCCTACGCAAGGAAGTGTATGGGCAAGATCTAAGATGATGTATTGGCTGAACTTCCTATAGTTTGGGCTGAAATTCATGAATGAGGGAGCTAGATAGAAATTTGCAGCATCCTGAGCTTGCTTAAGTTGCAGAGCTCTTTCTTAGTGGCTACCTTAGGAGATGGGGAAAGCTGAAGCCAATCTTGCTTTCAAAATTATTCTGTCCTTGCAGAAGGAACACCAGGGGCTGTAAATAAGATTTCAGCTGACAACAGTTTCACTCTGAGTTCTTTGGGAGGATGTAGCAAAGCTGTCAGGCTGACCTTTTGCACTGAGCCCCAGCTGTCATTTCCCTTTGCTTGCTGGCTGTTACCGCTGGGTGCAGGCTCCCATCTGAAGCTCTTGGCTTTTGAGAGGGAACACCTCCTAGAGCTCAGGTAGACTGCTGAAAGCACAGGCCTTCCAAAATGCCTTTGCTCTTTGAGACCGTGAAGGAGGAGAGGAAATTGCCTTGATAATTGAAATTTAGCAGGTCTGGTTCACTGCTCAGTGAAGTTGATGGGAGACTTTCCCTTGACCTCAGAAAGAAAGGACCAACAGCATAATTCTGTTTTATGCAAAGAAAAAGGTAGAGTAACACCAGCTAAGAATGAAAAGCTGAGTGATACATGTCCAATTTGAAACATGCTTGTAACAGGCAAAGGTTACCCAAAAGTGACTTACATAAGACTGGGTTCTAAAACTATTTCTTATCAGGGACCTGCAAAATATCCATAAAGCCATTTGCAGCCATTCAATGTGCCAGCATGTGGTCTGGGCTCAAGCTTCAGCACCCATCTCCCAAGAGGCAGGCAGTGGAGAAAGTTTTGTGGTGGAATCAGGAGAAACCCAGAGTTTTCACCTCAAGTCTCTCTAGTTTGGAATGAGTCAATACTGACTTGAACCTGGTACCTATAAGGAAGATTAACATAAACCTCTCAAATGAAAAATATGATCACCGACAGCATGCAAACAGTATCAAAGCTGCCATGCAAGCAGAGTGACAAACTATCTGCCACTACTGGGGAAGAGCGATTGGCACTGGCCCCAAGGGAGCTGTGGCTTCAGGATGGAAGTCACTTAGCTTATCATTAGGTCCACCATTTACCAACACTCCTTCCCTGGGTAGAAACAGTAAAGACAAGCAACAGTATGGCTGCTTTTCTGTCAAGTAAATGCCTAATGAGGTATGTTTGCTTGCAAAGAAACGGAGCATGGCCCAAATAAAGGTGATCTGGTGGCACAGAGTTCTTCCATTATTTTTTTCCTTTCATAGGCCGGTATTTTGCAACCCAAGGTTTCAGTTCAGACTCACCATTCAGAAAGACATTTGGATGCGAGGCAGAGGGAAATCCTTTTCTTGTTAACCCACCTGTATTGCAAGGCTTTCTGTTTTCTGTGTTGAAGATGATGAAATTGCTAACCCAAACAGCTCCCTGCCCTTCATTTAGAGATTAGTGACTTCATCAGCACAAGAAGAACAAACACAGTGCTGAACTTAGAGCTTGGCAAGTTCAACACCTCCCAGTCTGAGAGGAGAAAGCAAGGGAACACTCATAGCAGTAGCAGTATTTGAGTCTCTTTAACAAATGAAGGGACCGACAAGGTGGTGATACAGGCTTGGGAACCAATCAGCCAAGCCCATCCCCGGTGTAAACCTGGTATTCTTCCAATTCAAACAATGGAAAAGGGGAAAACAAGAAAAATCCTTTGTAGCAAATGTGATTAGATGAAGCAGACAGTGAAGACTCTCCTGTAACTGCAGTCCATCACGCAATTAGTTTCCTAACAGCTTCACCATTCAGACGGCCTCTTCCCTGGCACAGTGCCACAGCAGCCAAATAAATCAGCTTTACATACACGACTGTCAGACAGAACTGCAGCTCCAGCCCTCTAAAGCAAAGCTGGAAGGCTCAGCTGAAAGGAAGAGAGGCTTGAATACGTAGGGGAAAATAGCTCGATGAGGAAAGGAGGATGTAGCCAAACAGCACTGGACAAATACCTGGAGGCATCCAAGAGCACCTACAGAACAGCAGGGCTTGCAAAAGCAGTTTGTAAGCAAGGCCCTCATATCTCTGGCCTTGTCGTTGAGATTAAATGCGATCATTGGGAATAATGGTGAAGTGGAATGCATATTTAATTAGAGAAATCAATGAACCCAAATGATTGGGAGGGGGCAAATCATTAAGATCCAGCTCCTGCTGCCCCTACTCAGCAATATTTCAGACTGCCAGCACTGCAAGCGGGTCTGATGCATAGCACGTCACCAGCAAAGCAGAGTGGACTTTTGTGGCTGCTGTTTTGCATGTGGAAGTGCTGTGAAGGGAATAGGGAGCAGGATGCTCTGTTCATGTGAAAGCTGCCATCTTCAGAAATGAAAGCAATCAGTAGGAAAGAAAGCAATCACGCAGCACTGGGGCAAACCTGAGACTGTTGGGCTCGAGGGTTAGTCACAAATGGGCATGGTCACACCACACAGACACACTGGAAAGAATAAAATCTTTTTTTTTTTTTTTTTCCACAGCAATGTTGCTTTGGAAAGCTGGCTGAAAATTATTTGACAGAATCCTTTTTGCCTGTAAACACTATTTTGTCAGAAAGATTTGCCAGTGTATATGCCAATTACAGTGGGAAAAAATCATTGCAGAGATTTTTCTGAAATGTTTTGGGGTTTATTTCAATATTGTCATCTCAGTGTTTATTTTCTCTCATAGTATTTTAGAAAGGGTAGGGCAGGAAAGTGAAAGTAAAACTCAGCACCTAAGTTCTGACTGAGTGCCAACGTTTCATTACACTGGCCATTTTCACTTCATTTTCTTTTGGTGTTATTAGGTACTGAAATTAAAAAAAAATTAGTTCTGGGCAACTCTGTTACTTAGTGCTCATGTAACTCTAGGAAAATGTTTCCTGACTTCATACAAGCAGAATTAAAAGGGAGCCTGGATTATTTTAGAGGCTTACAGACAAGGAAGCAGAATTGGCATTTTCTTTAATATATGCAAGAGCTGACTGAAAAAGATGGAAAGTTTTGCAGTAAGTAACCTTGTAAATCTATTTGGTTTGTGGCTAGGAGGGGAAAAGAGATGAAAAGTAACCAGTAAATGCTTCACAAAAATAGTAGGCTCATCTGAATCAAGAAAAGAAATTTTTTTAGTTCCTTGGAAAAGCTCGGCTATGTAACATGCCTTATAACTCCCCTAGAAAACAGTGGAAAGGAAGGAATTTTCTTGCAACAACATTTTGGGATTAACTGAGCTATTTTGCCTAAGGCATGATTTAAGGTACTTTCTTATTAGGCACAATTCACATCAGTTTTTGCATAAGAAATCCAAATCTGCAAGTATTTCTAGTGTAATACCACTGAAGTCAGTGAGTTTACACTAAGGATGAATTTGCCCTCATCCTGTTTTCTTCACTTTATTTATTTGCCCTGGAAAACAGAATTGCCCCCCTTAGTCATTTATCAGATGCAGAAAACTGGCACCCCTTTGGAAAAGCACTAAAGCCAATTACAAGAGATCCTGCTCAAGCTGATACCTGTCACGCTAAAGCAGTGCAGCACTCATGATCATTTTAATTGATACTTTTAGATGAAATGATCTGGCCTGCTGCAAACCAGCTGAATTCAAAATAAAAAGTAGCATTTGCATATTAATAAGTAACTTCTCCACTTGAATCCATGCAGGGAACTACCATTGACTCATAATCCAGATCCTGAAGTACTTCCAGTAATACAAAGACTTTGTACCCTGCTTCTGGCTTCTGTGGGAATGGTCTGTGATTTTCTGAAGACAAGACGACAAGACACTCGCCCTATCTTGTGGTAATTTTTGTTTCTTTATCTAAAGCAAAGGATTAATTTTTTTAGCAAGTGAAAAAGAAAATATATTGGTCTACAAATAAACCTAAAGGCTTATAAAGAAGTTTCAGTATTGCTAAGGTGCTATTAAACTACTCAGTCATCTGATCTAAAGATAGTATAGGGTATGTTTAATTTAGTGGAAGATGTACCTAACCTTTAAAATTGAGCCAGTGTTCTGTGTAACACTGATCATTTTCAAATTACAGCTGATAAAAATATAGTTGTAAATTATTTTAAATGCTTGGCTCTATGTTTTTACTTTTAATTATAAATTAACACGTTTTGACATGTTCTAACCCGTGGTACTGAAACCAAATCCACAAGGAGTTGGAACTCTTCATAACAGTCCTGATTCAGAATCCATTAAGCCTCTTGGTTTGAATTGCATTGGGTTTTTTGTTATGTTTTTTGTCTCTATGTATATACCCAGAAGGCAAAGATATTCATCACACAGACCGAGATTTCAAATTTATTTGCAACAGGATAAGTCAAAGTAACTTGAATGAGGTCAAGGAAGTTACTCTGGATTTACACTTCTCAGTGTAGCCAATAAAGAATGTGAATTAGTGCCAGTTAGGACAATGTCTGATTATTTTTTCATGCACCTTCAGTGAAGTGAATATTAAATTTTGACCAGAATACCCATTTTCTATGGAAAAATGGAGTTTTCTATGGTTACAAAGCATTCCATCTACCTGAAAGCTGTTTTCTTTAGGAAAACTGTCCTGATGGAAATTTTCTGACCTGCTTTATGCCAAACTCACAATTCATACAAATAAGACGCTCCTCAGCAGATGTTTTTGAAAGACCAAGCGGGTGAGCACACACATACACATCCCTACCTGGTTACACTTAAGGTTCTTGGAGGAGAAAACAGGAAGGATGGGACAGTATCTGAAGTGCTGTGAGAGCAATTTGCATTTAATTCAGAAGAGCACCTAGATTTTTGTTTCCAGAAAAAATAAAACCATACCAAATTTCATTTCAGATTAAATAAAAAAGTACTACTTTTATTCTTAAGGAAACCTTCCTGAGCATCCCTTACCCTCCCTCTAGTGGAGTCTGGTTTCTTTTTAAACAGAAAATGAAAATTTTGAACTGCATGCTGTAACAATGCATGAAGTTTGAACTGAATTTCGTAGGTCTGAAACCACACTTCACAGTGAATAAGCTGGTTGCAAGAGAAAAATCTGAACCTGGGGAAGACTCAGAAGCCTTGGCCGCGGATCAGGTTCACTCTGTGACTGAGAGTAAGTCACCTATGGCAGACTTCACAGGTATCTGGCTTCCAGAAAAGCAGTGTTTTGAAGATCTCAGCCACAATGTCTCTGTATGATCTATAATCACATCTTTGGATAAATAGACAAAGGACCAGCTGAATTAAGGTATCAGTACAAATTTAAAGCGCAAAGGCCCAGCCTGGCACAGTGCTTGCTTTCCTGGAAGCAGTGCAGGCAACACCTGATAGTATTTCCATGTAGAAACCCCGACCCTTTCTTTCCCCAAAACATAGGATTTCCTCCAGAGCACTAAACCCGCTTATTTTCCCATGTCATGTGCAATACACCTCCTATTTTCTAGATGCAAGGACCAACACCACACAGTACTGGATCCTTCTCTCCTCTGCAGCCTTGCTTTGTGTGCTGCTGAGGAGCGGGGCCGGGCAGAGTTCCCGGGAAGAGCTGCTGTCTGTCGTGGAGATGGATGGGCTCTGAACCTGCTCTGCCTCCAGTCGCTCCCAGCCCACTGGAAATGGCCAGAGCTGCTGAATTTCAGCCATTGATCCGCCGCCCTCCCTCTGTCCCGCTCCTTCTCCCTCTTTCATTCTGGCGTTGCCTGAGGGTTCATTTGGCTGGCTGGAGGCGCTGCCTGGCTGGGACAGGCTTCGATGGCAGCTCCCGTTGCTGGGGGAAGAGGTGACGCAGTGAGGGGCGCAGGCTGGTTTGGGTTTACAGTGCCAGCTTTCTGTGAATGAAACTCGTTAAAAAAAAAATAAGTAAAATCAAGCAGCTGTAGCTGCTGTCAGAGCCATTCCGTAGTAGCTGAGTGCATCTGCTTTTTCTCACCTCCAAAACGAATCAATATGGCTTTAAATGATTTCCCTGATGCCTGGATTTCTTGCCTTCTGCTGCTGTTAGCCCAGACACACAATTGCCTGGTCATTCCTGCCTTGTCTTTTCAGTCTCTCTCCCCTGGTTTCTTCTTGCTGCTTTCTTTTAAAAATACATGTAAAATACTCAGCGGAGCAGCTTGGTTTTGCTCATATGTTATTTTCTCACACACAATTTGCCATCCTTTGCAGCCACACACACACACTCACCACAGTGCCTTAATACCTGGCTGCCTGGCTCTCTCTCCATCCCTCTCCCCCTCCACACACACACTGCCTGGCTGATTGCTGCCTAAGCAACATCTGCTTATCGGGAGTTTTTCTCCTGATGCAGTGGTTACCGAGGAACTGCTCAGGTTTTCTTGCAACTCTGTCTGTCAAAGATATTCATGCTTAAAAAAAATTATTTTTAATAATCTCTTGAGTTCTGTTTTTTCTTTTTTTTCTCTCCCATACAGCTTCACACACCCCCTCACTTTGGGCAGGCAAATTTGAGAGTAAACCTATTATTAGTGCTAAAAATAAAAGACCTCCACACAGATTAAACCTGTGCTTTGGGCTGCCCCATTTTCCTAGATCCTGCCTAATCTTGGATTTGGATTGTTCAGAACATGAGGTATCACTGACGATATAAAAGCCTTCAGAAATGCTTATGCCTCATCTGTGTATATTGACATACAAGTGATCTGCTCAGAGAAACCTGCAGTCCGTCAGTGCAGCTGGCTGAGGCAGGAGTCCCCCGAATCCCCTTATCACTCCAGTGGTGCACATAAACACATTAGCTGCTTATTTCAGGCAGAGCCCTCAGCTTACAAATCCAAACTGCTTTTGCCAGCATCGTCCCTTTTTTGTATTTATTTATCTTTACCGTGTATTGCTCTCTCACAAATTTTGCATTTTGAGGTGCTTTTATATGCCCAGCCACCCGCTTGAAGTATGTAGGAGATCATTACTGGCTGCTGATTAGCACAGCGCATTTGAGTGGCGTGCTGGAGGCAAAAATTTAAAGTGTATCAAAATGCAAATATGTCCCCATTGACCTCTGGAAAAATGTGTTACATTACAAAGTACTTTCAAAGAAAGCCAGAAAGGAAGAGGAGAGAGAGTATGAATTTGCAAAGGTTTGTGATACTAAAAAAAATTAATCAGTAATTATTACTTAGAAGCTTGAATTCTGTGTCACACAAACAGCTTTCTTTTGTTTAACAAGAGGGAGGGGAGGGATCAGATGATGATACTTCTGCCCACTTTGTGTCTCACTCCACTTCCTTTGCTAAAGAACCACCGAAGTGAATGGGGTTGATTGTGGTGCATATTTTTTCAATCTGCCAAGACTCAAATATGTAGTCTAATATATGGCAATGGCCCAGAAGAAGAGACACAGAAATTATTCATGATCCCTCTTTCAGTGTGAAAGACTCCTTCTATAACCTCAGATTAATAACTCTGCATTTAAGAACTAAATTATTTTCACCAAGAAAAGTGAGGAGCAGCCAAATTTGCCTGGGGAAAGTAAGGGTGGTATTAAGGCAAGTGACACCCCTGCAGTGAGATATGCCAGAGAGCTGCACTGGGGAAAAAGATGCAACATTACCCAAGATATTTGAGCTGGTTGCTCTTTTACCCTCACTAGTAATAGTGAATATACTCTTTCGCTATGGAAGACTGCAGAAAGACATTGGGTTATGCTAGCAAAGCAATAGTCCTGTGCCCCAAAAGGGAAGCTTATGGCCTGCCCTGATCCTTAGTCTCCACAATGCTTTACTGCAAATACTTGTTTGCCTGGAGGCATCACTTCTCTCTTATTCCCTGACACAGAACCAAAGATGTGTCATCCCAAAGCAAGTAAAATACTTTCAAGTAATACTATGCCATCCAAGCAAGAGTTTGTTCGAGAGTTCAGTATTCACTCAGTGTTGAAGTTAGCACTGCCGGTGTAGTGAGGGCAGGGGTTAGAGCACCCTTTGGCCCCCTCACTGCCTTCTGCACCACTGACTGCCTTCTGCACCGTTGCTGTTCCGTGCTTGGGGATGGAAGGAAATCCATGCAGAGGTGCACAGCTGCTTCTGACTGCACTTAGTAGCACATCTTCTTATTCTTCAGGCCTTCTGAGTATCTAATGTGCCAAACACAGCAGAGCAGCAAAAGGAAGGGAAACAGCCATAGCTATGATGACCACTGGCTTATAAAGAGCACGTGGAAGAAGCAGCAGGAATGACCCCAGGACTCCCAATGGTTGTTTGCCATTGCTTAGCTAGTTTCTGTGTCTGGCTATTGCTTCACTGCACTTGGTCATAAATGAAAGCTATCTAATGCTAATGACCATGGTGCCCACCCTAATCATGCATTTGAAATATTAATAAAAATAATTTATGTCATGTGACTGCTTTTTAACTAGCTGCTTTCAGGACTTTAGATCAGTATTATAAAAGACCTGCATTTATAAATTATTAGTCTTGAGCACATAAGCACTGCATACTATGGGGAGCACTTTTGTAGCACTTTAAATTAATTTATTGTTATTCATTCCAGCTGTCTGTGATGTAAACCTTTGGCTATAAATTTGTACCATCATCCAACATACCATTAAACTAAAGTGGTGCCCATGCTGGAACATATAATAAAACATATGAATAAGATTTCTGTGGGGACACTTTTTTTGAAACTCTCTTCTCAGTTAATGACACAAGAAAACTATGAGATAACATAGTCACCCTGTAACTATGCATTCATTAAAATATGTCTGCTGGGGGGAGACTTTTATATTTGCACTTCTATTGAATACTGACTGAATGTTTTTCTTTACCAGATTGTTTCAATTCATATCCTATCTCGAGCAAAAGGCTTTGTCTGAAGCTATCATGAAGTCACTAGCTGAGACTGCCAGAGGATTTTTGTTGGACCTGAACTTCTCAGTAATGGAAATAGCTCCTGACCGCTGAATCACAGCAGTACAAGAGCAGAGCAGTTTTACTGTCTTATCTCTTCTGCAGGCAAACATTCTTTCTCCTACAGATCACCATAAGGCTAACAAAACCTTATCAGCATGACAAACACCATTGTGTCTTGATCCACTTAACGGTATAGATATATTTTGTACCAGCCCATTGGAATATATAATTTCCTAAAATTTAAAGCAAGTTTTGATCATGCAGTGCTCTATCAAGCAGAGTTAGAACTACCCATGGCTTTGCTCTTGCCTTATAGGTCTCATCTTGCCCGTGTGCTTGTTTATACTTTTTGTCACTTTTGGGACAGATGGCTTCTGTGGAGCCCGTTTGGAGGCAGTCCTGCCCATCTCAGTCTTCCACTTATACCAGTAAGAGTTCTGCTGCTAATTTCTCTGATACAGGCTCCTGATATCAAATACAGCTATATGAAAAACAGAGACAAAAATTTGAACTTCAGATTCTCGGCTGAAGTAACATAGCACAACTTCCTTAATTTGTACCAGCTGCTCATATAGGCTGTGCTTGTCAGGTCTAAAGCTTTCTGAGTCATTCATCCAGTAGCAGGACTTCTGGAAAATTGACTGAGAGTGGAAAATGGTACTCATGAAGAATAAATTTTGTATTATAACTAATCTCATAAAAAGATTACTTTGATGGAATAAAGTTTTCTGTTCTTTTATTTCTAAATCTATCTGAAATAGCAAGATTTGGGAATGTGAGGCTTTGATTTGGAACCATCTGTAATCAACAAGCAGGATATCTGAAGTACTTGGGAATATGTGTACACTAAAAACTACCCTTTCTAGGCAAAAATCGGTTTGACAATAGGAAGAGTAGATAGCAAGATACTACCTTGACAGAAAATTTTATTTTGATACCATATTTAGTTCAATTGTCCAAAATTATTGAAATATGTTTCATAGAAACTTTACAAAGGAGCCTCTAATGCACCCCAGAACTGAATTCTGTTCCAGATAGCTGAGCCACACTGGTGCTCTCACAAGAAGATTGGTACCTCTTGGATGACATTATCAAAGGCCAAATAACATATAGACACCCTTTTGAGTCTGATTTGCTTGCCACAGCAAGACCCTTATGTGAAGATCTGCACAAGAGGGAAAGATAGCAGTGGGATGGAGTATCCAGAAATAACCTGAGCTTTAGCTACACTTTTGGGAAAATAGGTGAGAGATCAGATTTACCTTTCCATGTTACCCATGTGCCTCTGAACAAAACATAAAGCACAATCAATTTGTGGGTTTATATCACTTCTAATGAAAAGAAAACACAGTTACAGAAATCTTCTGCCTGATTACACAATGTTTTTCAGATTTTGCCTAGATATAGAATCTTTACCCTATGTCCAGAGAACTAGGAACCATGGAGTTAATAATAGTGTAAGCTTCCCTGACAATGGAGATTAGGACAAGAGATATAAACCGGGTGCCTGAGAGGCCAAAGAATGCTGATTCCTGAGCTGGAGGGTGGGCTTTAGCTGTTCTCTCTCAGCTGAGTCTGAAGATCTCAGTGGCTACAGCAGTCAGGGTAGTTACAGGCTCTCCCTTCCTGAACAGATTCCCTATTCATATTGATTTTCCTTTAAATATTCCTTTAAATATTCCATGCCCTGCTACTTTCAGCTTCAGGGTTAGTCTTCACCACCAGTTTTAACATTCTGTCTGTGGGTACATACAGACCAGCTCCTGGATTTTGGAGATGTATTGATGTGGAGCCATTTTGCTGAAATAAAATGTTATTTACTTGATCAAAATTTTCTTTTAACTTAGCACAAAAGAAGAAAACTTCATTGTGTAGCAAAAAGTATAGAGAGCTTTCTTTTTTATTAATGGATTTGTCACTGTCACTGGATGTGTTTTTACTTATTTAAGAAGAGCTTCCTGTCTTGTAGCACACAGCTTATAATTAGTCTGTACAGTAGATGGTCTCAAAAGAAGGGATTGAGTTGGTTTAAGTCACAGTAGCTAACACAACAGTATTCATCTCCTAGCTGCTAATTAATCTCTTCAACTATCTGTACCTCCCTTTCCTTACTGATTACATAGAAAGAAGGTGCTTGTTTTTTCCTTGTTAGTTAAACTGTAATCTTTTAGGAATTAGCTGTATTGACTTTGTTCTACTGACGTTTATTCAAGTCCTCAGAAGGTGCCTCATGGAGGAGGAGAAGAGGCATTTATCTTCAGTTTCCTTGTTTCAGCTGATGCTGGAGATAGCTGCTGTGTGTGTTGTTTCATTTTCCCTTGTCTGGCAGGACCAGGCTCCCCAGTCCATTACAGCGCCCAGCAGCTCCAGGAGGCCTGAGGGCCTCTCCGTGTGCCAAAGCGCCCAGAAGCGCCCTGCACCTACAGAGGGCATCCTGGATATGACAGAGGACAGAGGATAATGCGTGCATGCCAAGAGCTGAAGGCATCAGAAAGGTTCATGGCTGCACCTCTGCAGTTTGGTGAACTGCCTCAAAATAGCTGCTACATGAGGGGTGCACTCCCCTCATGCTTCCACCCACAGCTGCCCCCAGACTGCTGCCTGAAGAACATGGGAGGAGGGCTGGGAGCCTATTCCTGCCCCAGCTGAGCTCAGGGACACGGGACCTTGTGTAGCTGCACGGGCTCCTGCTCCGATCCGAGTCCTCAGTGCGATTGCCATGCCTGCCACATCACCCCCTCACAGGCATATGCTCCTGTTTGTGCTATGTCAAAATATGCTTTAAAACCCATTTCAGCAGCAAGCTCACTTAGTTTCCTTGCCAGGAAATGTTAATTACTGTGGCGCAGTCTTCTATTTTCTGTGGCACAATAACAATTAATTTACACCATTGGAGAAACACTTTTTTATTAAAAATCAATAAAACCAAATCAATACAGCATAAAGTATACAGTATCAAAATGAAAAGCTCTTGTTTTTATACTTGAGCATCCCTAACAAAATTCCACTGTTGATTCAAGCGTCTTGTCTATTCTAATCTAATGAGAAGCTGTCAAGTTTCTCTTTAGCATTTTGGAAATGGCTAAAAATGGCTGTCCCAGTACTTGGCAAAAGAATGCAGTAATTAACCCCCGAGTTGTAAGTCAATATGATGATGCAAATGCTGCTGCATTCATCTCTCTGCATTGCATCACCTATGCACCTGGCAGTCCATGGAATCCATTTTGAATCGGGATGGAGGTTAGCTTTTATTTATAGCTGTAATTAGAAAAACACTAGCACTAATGGAGACTGCTCTGTTGCTTGAACATGTCACACAGAGTAAATTCCACAGCAATTTTTGCATTTTAGCAGGTCAAAGAGTAAAACAAATTAATTGCTTCATCCTGGGACAACCTGTTTATTCTTCACAATCTGATGATTTACTGGAATATTGATTTCAAAGCTTTTCAGGGAAAATTCCCTCAGTTGTTTTTTCTACCACTGCTCCAGCTACTTGAGGTGCTGCAGAGCCTGGGAAAGCAGCTCCTGCCACTCATCTCATGGTTCCTGGGCTCCCCTGCAGTAAGGGCCGGGCAACACCGACATTTCCGGGTGGCTGGAGTCCCACCACGGAGGGGACAGAAGCTCTGGGATTTGCTCAGCAGTGCCCCAGCCCAGCAGCTGCACCAGGTAAGTGCTCCCCCAGCCCACAGTGGGATGCACGAGGCACAGCACTGAGGAACACTTTGCCCTTTACAGCACGAGCTCCTGCTGTGCTTTGCACATTTCTGAGTACATCCACAATGGTCACAGCTGATTTTTAGGAGCTAGCCAGAACAGAAAGGAACAAGGTAACTTTCATCCTGGTTGGATGGGCAGATCACCATTTCCTTTCCACAGACAGAACCACCATGGGTTTGAGTTTGATGTGTTTTTTTAACAGCGAATTGATAGATGGTCCTTTTAAATGTATGAAATGATCCAGAGATGACAGTAGGTTTTTCAAAGCCATTAGACAACTCGGGTAGCCATGGCAGTGGGCTGGGAAGACGAGTGTCACTGAGAGAAAAATACATTAACTGGACTAATTTAAAAGGGATAGAGAACTCACACAAAACCACCAGAAACTCCTACTTTGTTACAGTGGTACTGGGAATCTAGACGTGATAACTAACACCAAAAAAAAAGAGACTTAAAATAAAAGTTTTACAGATTGGGATATTTGGCTTGAATTGCCTTTAGAAATTCCAAAGTGTGGCAACATGCTACTTCGATACTGAAAAATATTGTAACCTGTTGTCTGTACACAGCACCTGTGTATGCACCAGTGTTCCCTGCTGTAGCAGGAGCTGTGATGTAACCACCGTTTTGTTACCATGATGAATGAGTTCAAGGTTTTTCACTACTACAAAAATATTCATTAGTCCATCCTGGGTTTTGTGTGTGGTGTTAAATGTCTTTTTAACTTCTGTTCTCTGTGTGGTAAAACATAACTGCTCCTGAATGACTTTCTGATGCCTGTTCCAAGCTATGACAAGCCCTGCAAAGGGAGGATGATTATTTGCATTATATAAGTCTTTCAGACTCCTGAAATATGGGTCTTAAACGTATTATTAACTTCAGACACATTAGTAAGTCCCACCAAAGTAAAAAGGATGTGCTTTAGGGCACTGATGACTATCAGCTAAGAAAAAAGCTGAGAGATCTTGTTTCCTTCACAAGGGTAATTGATTACTTGTGGAATAACTTCTCTCAGAAACTATCACTTGATCTGTATTTGAAATGTGTAAGGAGTGTGCTGTATGTTAGTAATCTCCTCCTACTGCAGAGTTGATGAGTTTCAATAGCACTCTAGTATTTTCAAATAGAAACAGATGTTCTGTTGGACATCCCACAACAAAAAAGCAATAGTAGGTGAGCCATAAGTAGTCCTTCCCTCTGAGAGGGCTCCACTGTGACAGCAGCGCAGGAATGAACCCACCATTGGTCTGGACTAGCACAGTGTCATTAAGACTAGAAGGCTTTTGGCACAGGCTTATCATATTCCTACTATTTGGAAATCAAGTAAATTAGATGCTTTGTATGCCCTCCAGAGGAGCAGTGCACGGTTCTCCACCCGGAGCTGAGGTAGGCTGCCTTTCAGCCATTAGCACGTACTTGTACTGCATTTCTGCATGGATGAACCAGGTACAAATGCAGTAGGAGAGTCTCTGAAGGCACACATCATAAGATAGTACCTACCCCAAAGATCTGACTATTTATCTCAGCCTGACAAAGGATGGCTAGGGTAAGAAGCAGGGATAAAGCAGTGATTTTGCTTTTATTCAGAAATTTATGTAGAGTAAGAAGTAGAAATCACGTTTTTCTAATGTTGCAAACACATTAGCACATTCAAAGATCTTTCGAAATAGAAGATGCTTTTGAGGCTTTAAGTATTTCACTGGTCCTCTCATTCAGGTAACATAGCATGGCACCATGTGAATGTGTAAAAGGGATTTTCCAGTGATACTCCTTACTTTCTTTTAATGGATGTCATGACGCAGAGAGAAATATTAGATGAAAGCAAGCCCGATGGTTTTGATTGTGGTTAGTCTGACGGTTCTGGTTTGCCTTAAGTGGGAGCTGATGAACAATGGTTTAAAAGGAGAAAGGAAAACAGCCTCAGCACTGAGGTCAGCCAGCCACTTCCTACACCCAGCTGTTTCAGTTTATTTTTTTAATTAAGTTTGGCTTAAATTAATGATGACAGTTTAAAGAGAACTCTTCCACCTATTTAGCTTACTTTACATCTGAAACCAAGTCCCTTCTGTCCAATTGCATTTTGTTACAAGATTTGCAGTTAGGTTCCTGAGAGTCCCTGGTTTCTTCCCACTTTATTTTGTCATCTCTCTGCTCTGCCATTGCCCTCTGCCCTTTTGTGCCCTTTCAAGGGAGGGCTAAAGCTATTGCTGCTGCGGTATGGAAACAAAGTGCCTCCTAATTGATCGTTAATACTGCTGGAGTGTGAGGATGTTGGGAATTGCTAGATCAAGCCCATTTACTCCAGCTTCTGGGTCAGCTCTTCAGAAGGTATAAATCAACATTCCTTCCTGCCTCCTTCACAGCTCAGTGTGGGTTTGCACCATGGAGGAGCTGGCTCAGGGGCTCTGCCCTGCACAAGCACCAGATCTCTGCTTCAGAATAGTGGGGTAGTTTATTTCCAGAAGCCTGAGAATTAGCAACTCTAGTACTGCTACAATTATCAGCAATTTAGGTGATGGGGGAGAGAAACAGAAGGCTTAATTTTTCAGAAAGAATACAGCTTAAAACAAGAAGTTTTCTAATCCTGTGAGATGCCACAGAGTGACAGGAGTGGGCACAATCTTGATGGCTTTTCTAAGTCAGTAGAAGCCCTGCTTTTTTAACAAAATATCATCTCCTATAGGGGTTTTGGCTTCATTAATGTGGGGATTACTTTAGCCCCTCACAACTATCAGTTTAAACCTTCTCTACAGGCTTGGCTACTTTTCTTTCATGATTAGAGCAGTTTTTTTTTTGACTGGGAGACCTCGCCCTAGTATTTAAGGTGAGAGCTGATGACTCATAACCAAAATAAGAAATGAAGTGCCACTCCTTATACCTCTCCCCGTTTGCTAGGAAAGCAGTAGGAATTGCATCATCACTCATTGCAGAGAGAAGCGTGATCGCTATGGGTGGCAGCCCTCTGTAAATAGTGAAAATCTTGAGGATTTCTTAAATTTAAAAAAATCCCATGGCCTCATGGTACTAAGTTTGGCAGTTCATACAAGACTACCCAGGGAACTGCAGTCTTGAGGAGGCTGGCAAAACCAGACAGACTTGTGGTGATTTGGTCATTCATCGGTTAGAACCAGATTGTGTCTCATCCACCTTGCCCTTCCCAGTGAAAGTGAGCAGAGGGAGGGCTGCACGTAGTAATAAGATAATGACAGGACAGTCCCACACCCGACCCAAATCTCTGACAGAAATCAGCCTGTGCTGGGAAGAATGACAGAGGATGCTCTCCTGGGTGAGTCTTTCACTTTTTTGCAATATAGTTCCTAAGTTACAAATCACTAATGGTGACAAATGTTTTGTGATGCCTAATTATAAGAATGTTGTACATTTTTGCCATCACACATACTCTTACTGAAATGACTATATGGCAGGTATGAGATCAAATGCAGTCTGCAGATATTAGGAGAAATCTATAGCTGTTTCTGGGCCAAATTCAGTTAAGATAAATAGCTATGTATTGACATATAAAACTGTCAGAAATGGAGATGAACGACAAAGAAATTTGGTGCTTTATATGCATATAAGTCATGGGTCTAAAAACAAAAGCAGTAGAGAAAAGGTCCCTATCTCTGTCTGCTCTCTCCCAAAAGTACCTAAACCATCTGGTTTACTTGGAATGTCTTTTTCCTTCTTCATTATTAAAATATTTAACTCAAGTTTTAGACAAAAATAGAACCATTTGAAGAATGTAATCACATGTTGTTTTCTTCCAAGAAAATCTGCAGAACCTACTTCACTGAACTTTGCAAAAATTCACAATTAACTTTGACTGACATTGAACTATGGGTTTTTTAATGTTGCTTTGTGATGAAAGTCTCTTCACTTGAAAAAATTATCCAGCTGTATTTCTGGTGTTTGTCTAAGGTGTTAACAGCCAGACACTAGCACCTTGTTTTCAATTTTTCCTGTCTTGGAGACACTACTTACATTTAGGCTTTTCTTTTACTGGCAGTAGCTACAATGGTCTAGGCTTTAATCACCAGCAGCTGTAGAAATGAGAATAGGATTGGAAAAGCAAACGTTGTCCCCTTGAAGATCAGTTCAATTCACATCTGCATGTGCACTTTTTTCCTAGTATTACGCTCCATTTTAGTAAGGTTTTATATACCTTGGGAACTCATTCTTGGCTCTCTTCCCACCTCTGAGTTAAAAGCATGTGTAAAATACTTATTGTGCAGGGAATGGTGATGTGAACTGGGAAGAATATCTTTTGTCTGGCTTATTTCAAAGTAAAATTATACAGAATTTAGCTTATTGTTTTGCAGAGCCATAAACCTCCACAAAACTCCTTCTGAAATCAACCAGACTAGTTGTGCTAGCCAAGCCAAGCGGATGCAGGAGTCTAACAAAAATCCAGCTTGATGTGATATTTAATATCCAGCTTTTCGTGCTGTTGCTCGATGGTACAACATAGAGGGGATTTGCAGGCTCTGGACCACGGAAAAATCTATCACTTCCTGATGTCCACCCCACCCCTCTGGCAGAAGTTACTGGGGCAGGGTGGCAGAAGGGATAGTTTCCCTGCTCTTGGGCCATCCCAGTTCCCAGCACGTGGTGTTTTCATTCCAACATCTATTGATTTCAATTTATGTTAACATGCTGGGTTGTGAGCTGCAGCAGGAGGGATCTCTGGTTCATGACTCCTGTCGGGTTCAGAAGAGCTGAGGTTATCACCTCTGCAGTAACCTCTTTAGCCACCAAAGTTGAAGCTGATTCAATCATGAATCAGTGCCCTTAATTAATTCTCCTTTATAAAAGCCCAAAGCAATCATACTGATGTCAATGAAAAAAGTCCCAGATGAGAGTGTGATTGTTTCCTCAATATAAATAAAAAAAAGTAGTTAAAAAGCTAAAAACTAAATGGCTCCTTGGGGAAATGGATTGGGTCATTAATATATCACACACATACGTCAAAAATCTTGTGTTAACAATTTAACCTCACAGCTTCTTAGGACAAAAATAATTACTAGTCTGAAAGAATGACTTACCTTCTCAGAATTCGTTTATAGCAAATTGCATTGGTTGAAATGTAAGAATGCACTTTAAGTAAGAAAAACTATGTCCCCAGCAAGTTCAACTACACTCCCATATTTTTATGCATTGAGGTTTCCCTTCTCTAAAACAAACAACAACAATTCACCTCACAAGTTGGCCATAAATAGCTCATAAACATCACTTCTACCTACCAACTCTCCCCAGTTTACATCTAAATAAAGAAAGCTGCCTTTTCTGTAGGTCTATGTATAGAATAATCTTTCTTACTATCTGGGTAGATCTCTCCACTTGACATTTTTATTCTCAATCCTGCATATTTGAGACCTGTGAAGAGATACTCAAGCTTTAAAGGACTGCATAAAGTTTTGGTAAAGACTAAATTCTGGAGACTTGCTGTGGTTAGGTCAATATTGTTTTACTGTTCAGTGCAGACATATTAAAAGAGATTGAAAGCAGAAGTGCTGTTCCAGGAAAAAATCTTCTTACTTTGGTCCATGGATGTCCTTACATCCCCCTGGCCTCATTAGAATATATCTGCAAACACTATTTCAGTGTGCAAGGGCTTGGTGCAGGAAAGGGCTGAGGGAGGTATAAGCTGGAAGAACTGATCACAGTGAACAGGAAAAAGCTCTCGCCCCATCCCATCCCAGGAGATCACACCAGAGAGGGAAGCCAGGACCACAGGTCAATGGGATTGCACTGAATCATATCTACAGTGCTCTGGACTTCAGTCCTTTGGAGGGGATCAGCCATGTCAAGACACACATTTGTGGGCCTCCCCAGTCTGTCCAGGGACAGCACCAGTGCCCTCACCACACGTACTTAAATCAGACACTTGTGTTCAGAGTGCCCACGGTGATAAGGTGCGCTGACAGCCAGCAGCATGGCACAAAAGCAGCCTGCTTCCTTGGGGAATGTTGTGTGGCATGAGGAGCTGTGGAGGCACTGGAGAGCAGAAACCACAGTGAGGTACTGTTTGCCCAGCCCCAGGTTAGGCAACAAACTTTGATGTAATCCAAGTTCTTTTGTCCCTGGTGTGGTGCCTGGAAGTGAAGCTGTCCCCTCTGTATGGGCTTAATCTCCATGAAGGAGTGCAGTAGCAAACCTGTAGGGGTGGGGGCAACTGGAGAAGCCGAGTCTAGGACCAGAACAGAGTCAAGCAGATGCAGAGCCCAGATGCACACTCAGTCAGAGGGAGCATCTTCACTGCTGTGGGTTGATTCCCACAAATATCCACAGGATCGCTGGCACTTAGCAAGCAAGTGATGGTAAAGCAAGTTAACTGCTGTTTGAAATGTGATTTGTAGCTCTTTTGCTTTTTTTCTCTCTTTTCTTTCTTTTTTTAATAACTGTGCTTTGCTATGGCACCTGGGAATATTTGTCTTGGTAATGATTAGGGACTAAAACCTCTGGCAGCAGGATTCTGCAAAAGGAAGTGGGGGCAACTCAGTTCTCATACAGCAGCCTCACAAACCTGGGTTTCATATAGCATAGCTGGATGTTTGAGTGAAAGCAAAATAATTCTTCAAGTTCAAACTGGGGCATATTTAATCTTCTTTGGAAGTAACAACACAAAATAAGCCAGTGTGCTCTTAAAGAGAAATCTAATAGAGGTAGATGAGCACACGCCAGCCAGCCCTGCTGAACCTGGCCACTGCTGTGCTCCACAAACACATTTTGTCCTGGGAGAGTGGCCGGGAGCATGGCTGTGCCTGTTAGTTGTGAGCAGAGCCCCTGCTGAGACACAGCCAACAGGTTGTGGCAAACAGAGCTAACATGGAAAAGGTTTAACAGTGCTCCAACCGGGAGGGGAAAAATCTCCTGTAAAACAGCCTCAGCCTGGGCCACCTGTAGTAAAAGTGTGGGTTCATCAGCAGGCCTCTCCCACAGAGGCAGGGCACTGGGTGCTGTCAGTGCCACTCTCCTGTGCTGGATTTTCACCATTTATAGAACCCAAATGTTTTTGGCCGTCAGCCTGGCACAAGGCTGGGACCTGCCAGGGACAGGGTAACCTCGAGCTTTGGACAGACCCTGCCCAGTGTACAGCTGTGGGGCAGTGATGGTCTGGGGACACCTACCAGAATGCGCAGGGAGAACAGGCAGGGATGGCATTAGCAACTGGGAAGGCAATGTTTGGGGTTTTTTCCGCTATTTAAATACAAGCTGTTAGAATCTGGCAGGTTTTTTACAGAATGTAGTTACATGCACTTAGGTGACAACTGCATTTTAAGCCTCTGCTTTCCTTGCAGTAAAGCCACCACTGAAAACTCAGCCCAGAGCCAGTGCTGAGCAGTTTCTCCCTGACGAGGGGAGGTGGGGCTGCCACGGAGCAGCTGTGAAAATCCCTCTGCAGAACCACAGCCGTGTCCCCACATGAGAGGTGGGAGACCAGGGAGCAGCCACAGCTTTGACACGACTCTGCTGAGATGCTGGGGTCAGAGCCACCAGCGTCCGGGTCTAGGGACACGGAATGAAGTGAGAAGCTTGAGAGCAGGACTGTGTCCCAGCCATCCGAGGGACATCCACAGGCTTTGCCAGGGTTCCACCACTTTGGATGTGGGGAGCCCAGGCTGTGGGCTGCCTTCCAGGAGATAACAGCCCCTGGCACCAGCTGCTCCCCAGCAATGTGGGTGTCCAGGTCCTGGTGGGTGGGTTTGGGCACCTTGGTCTCCAAGGGCTGCTGGTCACATAAGCACAGTCTACAGCAGAGAGCTTTTATAAACTATTTACAAAATGGGCAGGTGCAGGCTGGGTAAGGCATGGGTGAAATGCTTCCCCAGATAAACCTCTTCTCTGGGAGGAGTACTTCTCTTTCTAGGGAAGAGTAGGGGCAGCCGTTTGCAAAAGGAGGTCTGCTAAGCTCCGCCAAGATAGAAATCATAATGCGAGCTGGGCTTTTTCTAATGGGTTAAAATGGAGCCAGTTGCAGCAAACAACACTGTAGATTTATTCAGCTGCAGAACTGGCACACAGCAGGTGCCTTGGAGGGACAGAGGGAAGGAGCAGAGGAAAAATGAAAAAGGCTGATGAGAGTGAGCAGCCAGGGAGAAACCTCTGGAAGGTTTGGGCATGCAGGCGGCTGCACTCATGCTTTATGTCACTGCAGAACATTAAATGAGCACTTAAAAAGATAATTAGCACCTTTTCATTGGACCAGAAATCAAAGGTGTAATTTACCAGAAGTCAGTGAACAATGTAAGAGATCTAATTTAATCACATTGCGTAGCATAGCCAGGGTGAGAAATCAGAAGCCCATCCTGGCTGAACAGCTGCATGTACAGCAAATGTGCCCCCAACAGGACAGTGCCACCAGCAGCAGAGCCACAGCTGGTGCAGGTGGTGAGGCCACGCAAGGTATTTGTGCTATTTGAATTCTACTGTATCATTTTAATTATTTCACAGTGAAAGCAGAGGGTGTGCAATATACAGAAGAAAATGCTCTTGTCTAGAAGAGGCAGCATTTTGTAGCCAAGGTTGGCATCACGGTTCAGGTGTTCTCTTCCACAGCCTCTACACAGGCTGACAGGATCAGACCACTCCAAAGTTCAGGAAGATGAGGAGGAAATGAAAGTTTTGTTTCAGCATCATAGATGAAAGGTGATCTTTCAATATTCAGATTTCAGTTTAGATCTGGACTGCCCAGTCTTGCCTTAAGGCTTTGGAATGGGTGATTCAGCTTCCTTCTCCTTTTGGTATCAAATGAGGTGTTCAAAAGATCAATGAAAGAAAAAAAACACTATTAAATTTTAAGGGCCATATAAAGAAACTCAGCTTTAACTCAGTTATTTTTCAAGCCATAGCTACAGCACAAGGCATATTACCTTTATTGGGATTTCTTAAATAAAAATGTTAACTGTATGTGAGCACAGTTGTAAAATCAAGCTGTTAGCTGACTAACAAAGCTGCAGTACAGCAAATCAGATTCAACATTACACCACTTAATGAGGATTAAACTTTGTCCCCTGAACACTACTGCCTTTCCCAGATTTCTGTCTTTTTTTTTTACTTTCCTTTTTTTTTTTAATCTTGGTAAATCTTTATATGTGTTTCCATGGCAGCTTGGAAAACCTGGAAGTCCTAAGCATGGTGGCCAGGACTCTAGATTAAAATGGCTAATCATACTGGCCACCTTTTGATAAACACAGGCAGATCCCAGACATCATCCTTCCCAGGGGTTCACAGATGCATCTGAAAAGGAGCCGAAAGGCAAGGCAGGGCTGTTTGTATCCATGTGCAGTTCCTCTGTTAGTGACCACAGTGAGGCCAGCAGAAGGTAACAAACCTGGAAGGGATGTGGGCTCTACTGAACATGTCAAGAGAACAGTTTCTGCTGATTTAAATGATAGCCCTGACAGGAAGATCTGACCTCACTTTCTTAGAGATATAACCTCAAAAGAACCCACATGTGTAATAACCATAACGTAATGGGACTACACAACCCAAAATTTCAAATTCTCAGCTTCTATTTTATCTATGGTTTAGCTCCTGAAGAAGTGTAGGTGACTGAGAATAGTCCAGACAAACAGTAATCATGGCAATTCAAGAAAACTGAAAAAGCAGTAATCAAAGTAGTAAGCTGGCAATCCCTAGGAAACACAGTTTGCTTAAGGAAAATTCAAGCAAGCAAAGTGTGTGTCTTTACTGCAAGACACTCACTCAACTCAAATGATATATTACCTGGCTCCTAATTATTATATCTAATTATAGATTGGCCTAAGCACATTGGCAAGGGAAATGTGTTGTAAAATGTATGTTGAAATATTACTGTGCTATTGTTGAGTCAGCTCCTGGGATATGAGGCATTAAATATCAGAATCTCTGGCTGATTTCAGTGTTTTTATGTTGCTTAACCACACTGTTAAGATGTATTGTTGCAAACTTCTCCTTGCTGGTTAAATTTAGCTTCTCTGTTCTCCAGGTGCAATCTGATACCTCCTAGAGAACTGTCTTCCCCATTCTTGCACTTCTCCTCTACCAGACATTTGTTTCCCCAACTGGCCTTATTTATTTTATATATATTTTTAAATCTCGACTATAAACATTGATAGTTTCAAGTTTCACTGTAAAACTGCCTGTGCTGCTTCTTGCTTTGTACTGCAGCCTGGTATCACTGTCTTGCAACCCCTGCTATTCCTGTGTGTGTTTTGTACTCTTTTGTCAGTGGATGTGATACACTGTTCCCTATATTGTATATTATCACTGAACAATATCCTACAAACCGCTTGAGAGCTTTGGACCTTGGCATTGAGTACACATTAAGTGAATTAGGATATTATGCCACAGGGAAAAGATATTTGGACATAAAGTACAGAAAAGAAAGCCCTAGAATGGAAGAATTATTTTTTGCTATATCTGTCCATTTTCTGGTAACAGGAGAAAGCCTGACATAGGCACTGTGTATCAGCACCCACATAAAACATATGATGGCCTTTCTTAAAAAAAAAAAAAAAAAGCAGTGATTAAATGTTAAAATTAATTTTTCTAGGATTTTGTTGTTAAAATGGGGGGAAGGGCCCCTAAATGATAGCATTTATTAATTTCTAACCACTATTTTTTAAAGCAATTCCCTTAAAACACCTCTGAAATTAGTAATCTCCAAGAGAGTTTCAAGCAAGTACACAAAAAATTAATTAAAATAACCATTTTAGCAATAGGGTGACTTGCAAAGCAATTCCTGTTTCTTTTTCTGTCAGTTATGATCACATAGTGCACTTGATGACTGTACCAGAATGTACGGTGGGCTGTACATTCTAGGCCACAGATGTGAGTGACATGACTGGTTCTTTAATATAAACCTTTATGAGTAATTAACAGGCCGAATTTTTATCAAAAACCACAAGCACACTTGCACGTGGAAAAATAACGTAGATGGAACAAGCAGATTACATTACTACTGCTGTACCCAGTCTTGGGACATACACAGAATAGAGGTTAAAACTGTTATTAGAAATGTAAGAAAACACCTTGATTTTGCTGTTTACACCAACCACAGAGCTCTGCACAGCATGGCTGCTGGTTTTAGTGAAAAGAGAAAGGAAAATGTCGATTAAATTCAGGTTGTTTAGTCTGAATCCGGTGCAAAAGTCTGAGGGAGTGTGTTCCGTCCTTGGAAAGTCTGCTTTTATCTCTTTATGGAAACATTGGATCTCTCCATTATAAAGGACCCTGATGGTGTTTTCTCCTGCCTCAGCTTCATACTAAAATGTCTTGAAGTTCAAATACTCTGTGATGGACTTTAATTGATTTCCAGTCAAGACTCCTTAAATCACGTTTCTGAAAGATCCTCTTATTATTGGCAGGCTCTTTTCCCCATTTTGACTAGGCTATGCTTCTTCAGTTCTACAGAACAGGGAGCAAAATATATTTACATGCAAAAGTTACCTGAGGCAAAAGAAACCAGAGGACAAAGCCAGTTGCAGTGGAGCCAGCACACTATGGCTGTGATCTCTGAAGTGCTGCAGCCAAAGAGACTGGCAGGTGCCTCTAAATATAGACACGGATATTAAAATGTTAAAAGTACAATACACAGAAAGCAAAGTGAGGAAAATTAGAAGTTTCAAAGAGTGCCTTTCTCTTTTTCCCTTGTACATGCCACAGCCACAGCAGTCTGGCCACAGGCCTATTTGATATTTATAAAGTTCAATTCGGTCACACACCACAGAAACGCTGAAGACAAAAACCCCCACACAAAACCTGTTCAAATGGTCTGCTGTGTGGTACTTAAGGCTGATGAGCATTGCAAGTAATGATGGCTTTGGGTCTTCTCCTGGGGGTCTGGGTCAGACCTCTCCTTACATTAAAGAAGAACATTGTCCCCAAGTCCGTGGTCTGTGAATTGGACCCTTAGATGTCAGTGCAGGTATAATTTTCAAAGGGAAAGGACTCTGGGGAGAAAAGCATTTATTAAACCTCTTCGGTTCTTCATTCTGATAAAGAACAAATCTTCAATGTAATAAAAAATAGTTCAGTCTTTTGAAAAGATATACCAGCACAATCTCACTTACTTAGAAGTTCAGCATATTAGCTGCTAAAATGGATTCCAGCAGCCCTCCATACATTTGTCCAAAATTTCCAAAACTCGCCTGCCCGAGCACCAAGTTAGGTTCCATACTGAGAAAATGTAAATATGCTGTTAGACTTTTCTAAGCTGCCAGCAAAAGTTTGTAAACCTAGTTTCCAGAGCAAACTCCTGGACAGAGTATGCTGTGTCCTGTTCAAAAGAAAGCACACATTGCCTTCTCTTTAACAGAGAAAAATTGGAAATGGACATGATTTACAGCAAATTTCTTAATCTCTTTAAGCATAATTTTCAGGAGGACTTCAAGGTCATAGCATACCTCCACCCCTGCCTGGCAGTCAGGACTTGAGCAGTGAGGAAAGCCCTCATCCCAGCTCTCACATGCAGTGTGGTCCGAGCAGCGCTGCTGCCTTGGGGCCAGCATTAGCCCCGGGTGGTCCGCTCTGTGTCCCGCAGGATAATGCTGAGATAAAGGCCTGTTAATGTGTCTGTTTCCATGGTTCCTGGAGGGTGCAAAGTTAGCAGGGATGTGGGGAAAACTTATGTGCTGCAGCTGTACAGGCAGTAGGAGGAAAGGAACTGCTAGGAATGATCATAAAGTGGGATAAGAATTAGACTGTGGAAGTGGATGCTGCTGTCAGAGAGCATGTAGTCCTGAGCAACTTTGGTTTGTGTGGGGCAGTTCATTTCTGTGAGGTTCTCCCTTGCAAACAGGTAATGCTTTGTGCATTTGGGTATTTCAGAAGTGCTCTACATTAGCTTAAATCTAGCACTGTCTCTGCAAGGAGTATAAAACTGACATTGATTTCCAATTCACGTCATTAATATTTTATCAGAACGTGGCCAAGCATCTCCTCACAGCCTTGCTTGCTCACTGCACCCCTACTCCTAGGAAGACTTATTTTTTAAAAGCAGGACCCTGCAGAGCAGAGACCACGGCTGCTGTATGAACAGAGATGGCAGCACACATCTGGGGAGTGCTCCAGGGCACGCTTAGTAAATCTCAGGGAAGCTCCACTTCGTGGCAAAGACACTTGGGAGACCTCATGCGTGGCTGGAGAATACATGGAAGAACACAAACTATCACAGTATGCACCGAGATGTCTTCTGCAGTAGTGTCTTAGAGGGAATTACAAGGTCATATTGCACTCACCTTGCTTAGAGAAAACCTTTTGATCCCAGGATAGATACCGGCAAAACAGAGGCACCGCCAGCAGCAGGTAATGCATGTACTGTAGTCTCATGATTGTAGCACGCTATGGGAGTCTTAGAAATGCTGGTCCAAAATAAACAGAAAAGAAAGAAAACGAGAACAGGACCATCTCTGTTGAAGAGAAAGTAGAGCCTTTTCCCAAGCAGGAAATGATGTCCTTAACATGAGCCCCAGCCAGAATGAAACTGCAGAATGAAGGTCTTATTTTGTGGATTTTACTTTTTTCCTGCACCATTCCAAAGACACCAGATCTTCAAGAAAGCAATCTAAAATTTTCAAAATATTCTTCCTCACTACCATTTCTCAACATTTCAACTAACCTAAAAAATAACAGTACTTCTGTGGAACCTGTATCGTGATTTTTTTTTTTCTTCTCTGATTATTTTTCAGTGAAATAGAGTGAAACCTGATGAAATGCAATAGTAAAATGCACGTATTAGAAATATTACATATATTTCATTTAGGAATCCTAATTTCATTTAAAAATCAGTATTGGTAGTTTTATTATATTAAAAAAAAATCAAGTAAACTGTTTCCTAAACTATATTTGTTTCCTAAAAGTACAGACAAATGCTGTGCAAGAACTCCTTAACACTGAAATGAAAGCTGTGAGAGGAGACAAACTATCTTGAAATCACAAAATAACTTTTCTTATCTTATCAGACACCACCACACAGAGACTGTTTGAATTTTATACTGCTGCACTGCTGACAGTTTCCACAACTGTAGATCTTATGAGTGACAAGTGCAGAGTTAGGCCAAAATTACAAAGGTAGCTGGAGACAGACCTTGATGCCTGGTAGCATTTAAAGAAATACACAGTTTTGGTGTCTGACTCCCAGTGAGTTGATTTGTCATTTAAAGCAGGGAAGGAGGAAGGGACATGTTGGAAGTTAGCAATCTGCTAATCCTTCTGCGATGACAGAACAGAGTTGAACAAACCATCATAAAAATGTTACAGGTGAAATACAGGATTGTGCACAGCAGAATGTCTTGGGCAACAGGGAGAGGGAGGACCAGATTTCTCTGTTGCATTGGGAAAGTACCAGGTCCCAGTGAAAATGAAGTTTTTACCAGTTTTTCTGCTTTTATTTCAGACACTTTTCTTATGCAGCCTCCATGTCACATAGGTACTAACCTTGGTGTGAAGACATGTCAAGATGCACTTTAAAAGAATGTAACAGGTTCATCCCAGTACCACAGCTGTTTATGATATGATGAATTTCTGCATGCACAAACCATCATGTATACTGACATGCTAAAAGAAGTGACCCTACCCAAAGTAATTAAAAATAAATCATGGGTATAGTGGACTTGAGAGCACAGCAGAATAATTCTCTGGTTTCATAGTTCATATATATGCAGCTCATTCATGTATTATTTGAGGTTAAATGGGAGTCATGAAGTCAGATCCACACCTATTTGTTTCTGTTCTGAATTTGGCCCAAATATATTTAAACACTAAAAATTAAATATTCTGATAGCAAATATTTTCAGGAAACTTAACCTTGTAAGTGCAGGTAGAAGACTGGGAGAAGAAGAAATCACTCTGAACAGTGCCAGCAACATGATTCACTCCACAGCTGAAAGGAAAAGTAATGGCAATGAAAACATCTGGGACAATAACTAGGAAAGGAAAAAATTATGCATGTTTCCTTTGCTCCATTTGGTCAAGATTGGAGTAAACTTGGAAAATGAAAGTGGTGTAGTGCCTGGGGACAGTATGTACCAGGATGGCTTTGCACATAGCATACACACAGCACAATATGCAGAGAACTAACCAGAAGGGCTATTTATTTAAAATGAAATAGAGAAAATTAACCTATCCATTGATCATTGCAAGCACCACGACTGTACAGGCTAAGTACCATGCTAAATGACTATTTGCCTGCCTACAAGTGCAACCACCATAATTTTAGCCCTGGTAGGATGCTGGAAGAGTGCATACTTCTTGCTTTCTTCTTGGAAAAGAGCTCTTATAATCTGCATTGGTTGCACTTTCCTACTTGGTAAATAACAGTGGCTCCGAAGGCTTTACAGCAGATGTACTTGAAAGGTATTCAGAGAGAGCTTGAAATTGCAGTTTGCTTTAGAACAGAAAAAATTCCTTTCCTTCCTGCCCTTAAACAAGCAGGAGCTTTTTTCTACATTTCCGTTCCTCCATCCTCAAAGGTGGGAGACTGACCCTTGTCCCTACAGACTCGGTCACTGGCATGGGGAGCTGGTGACTGCTGCTGCCCAAAAGATCTGGATCACGGCGGTGCAGAGGAAAAAACCGCTGAGCTATTGATGTTATTGTTCTGCTTATGTGTTCTTCTAATGGTTTAGAAAGCAGAACTAAAAGCACATGTTTATTTTTATCTCTCTATCTGTTGTGAAGGGCAGAAGCAGCCGTAAGGAGTGATAGGAACTGTGATACACTGGATGAAAGGGTGTATCAGAAATGGGGACTCTCTAACTTCTTTTTTAATGAGTGAACTATGTAACTCTCCAAGTAAAGGCATTGTTTGGGGTGTGGGAGGATTGGGAAGTGAAGACTGAGAACTTACACCTTTCTCAAAATACTCTACAAAACTTGTTCTTTCTCCTTTATAAAAGAAAGAGAGAATTAGAACTTGTTTGAGCAGGATAATTTGGGGGGAAAAAAATCCCTACAATTTGTGGATTAACTTTCTACAGTAACTTCATTCTTCTACTCCTAAAATCACGAAGAGTTTCACAGGGTATTGAAATCCCTCTATATTTTTAATACCCATATTAATTAAATATTATAAAGTAATATCTTATGGTAAAAGAAAGCCAGGGTCAGCTAAAAATCACCCACAAGGTGTTAACTGACTCCATTCCTCCCTTCAGCTGTTCAAGTCCGCTCTGCATCTTCCTTGGCGAAAGGCTTATTCCCATTTTCCTCACAGCCTGCCTGTGACACAGCAAATGTTCCGCCAAGAACAAATAACCGTGCACAGTGGTGGCTGTTCTGATGCACAGGGCCAGTGTGGTACAAAAACATTTCTGTTACAGCCTAGGATTTGTCATGCGAGCGTAAACCTTTGTGTGGAGAACTTTATCTATGCTTAGTGTGAGCGTGTAAAGCAGACATAAGTAAATTAACCAGCACAAGACAAATGTCAGTGAAGTTAGTTTAAGAAATTTAAGCTGATCCAAAATGAAACATGCTCCCTTTGGACTTGCCTGCTGCAGGATATTTGTGTAGCAGATTTGCATCTTAATTTTAAAACCAGACTTAAATGTTACTTCCTCTTTGGTTTTTCCTTTTGCCACAGATGTGGGCAGGCAGCAGAGAAACCCCCAGCAGCCATGACTGTGCCTTGCCCAGGCAGCTGAAGAGTTTGCCTGTGCTGGGGGGCTTTGTCCAGTGCACTGCCACTGCCACTGAACTGCCTCTTGCTATCTCTTGTACACTGGGTGTTTTATCTGCCAGGAAACAGGGGAACCTGGTCACTCTCACTGTGGTCCATAATGATAACAACAAAAGATATAAATCAGATGAGCTTCATTTGAGTTGCAGGGAAAGGGTTATAGTTTTGCTATAAAAGTTTATTCATGCTGAGGCATTCTTGAAGATTACTCTGCCATAAGGGGGTTTACTTTATTTATGGATCTATACCAGGAGGCTAGAGATAAAGACTGGACTGGGGCTTGGCTCCAAGGCCTCAGTATGGGTACTTCACTGCAGTAGAGTAGAAGGAAAACAGAACACCTTTGGAAGCTCAGAGGAGAAGTATATGGAAGAAGAAATTTTCTACAAGCTTATACCTGTAAAAAGTCAGATGCCTCCTTCTCTCTGCTTAATCATCTCAGCCACTCTGAGCAGGAAATTCGGGAACTACAATGACATTTAAAACTCCACACTCTAGCCAACCCACCTGCCCAAGTCTTACATCCTCGTCTGCTTCTCACAAACTCCTATTCTGACAAATACTAGGGAACATGCCTGCACGTCAGCTGCCCATGCACAGCATCTGGCGCCACAAAACGTCAGAGATGGTCCATGGAGCAGTTAACTCACTGCAGTGGATACACAGGAGGTTCTTTTCTGCACAAGGCAGCATGTTCCAGCTCCCATGTTTGCTCACTACATCCTGTGTATTTCTGCTAGAATAAAGTTCCTCTTCATTCCAGGCAGTGGTATGAAAGGCCTCATGGTCAATAAAATCCTTCACAACCTGTGGGATGGCCACCACCATTACAAGGTGCCTGAGGGACTGACCTGTCATAGTTTTAGTTAAAAAGGAAAAAAACGTATCCTTCATGTAATGATGTTATAAAAGATCCCCCTTTGATGTACATGGTTTGATGAATTAAGGATTTTCTTCTCAGAGTTACGAAGTTTAATGAATGTTTTCCTGTGTAGCAATAGCAGCAGTGTAAGGTTAAGTGCTGCTAGCTGCCTTTACAGGCTCAGAAGTAAGAGAATGGCATAAAACTTGATGCACTACACCACAGACTTTCTCCTCTCCCAGCATGCTAACTATTGAATTATTAAAGACATGATGGGATTTATTGTTCACATTCCATTATGAAATGCAATGTGCTGAAATAGGGCTGACCTTGAGGTCTCTTTGCCAGTTCCAGATCCGGTTTCTTCTGGTTGTCCACTGCCAGATAAGTTATTAAAGTTGTCAGTGGTGCCTCAGAAGGCAGGTCTGGTCCTTTCAGAAAGGTTATGTGTTTGCGACAGGAGTCTTCTGACTCTGTAGAAAAGCAGTAGGTGAGAGGGGCTCAAAGCCTCCAGAAGCCTTGGCCAGGCGCAGGCAACTGTGGGCAATGGGAACAGGAGCACTCTCTGTGCTGGCTGGAATTTCCTTTTTCGGGAGTTGCAGCTGGCACTCTGGGCCTCCCAAAGATGACTGCAATGAAGTCCTTTTTCCAGACTAAATAATCATGCTAATGTAAGCAGCTCTCTCAGAGGCTTGAATATTTTTAACAAGATAGTCTTGATTTAAATCAAACAGGTCTCTTACCTCTTCCAGAAGCACAAAAAGGCTTGTGGGACTTTCAGGAAAGCAGCAAGAGGAGAGATTGCTATTTCTCTCTCTCTCTCCTCTGTCCTCATTCACAAATGCCTTTACCATTTTCTCTGAGTTTGGATGAACCTTCCTGCAAGCTCATCAGTTTCCAGAAAATCCTCACCTGCTATGTGAAGGAGACTATCCCATGGAATTGAGCAAGTTTTGGATCAAGTCTCACGCATTTTTAAGAGGCCAGTTCTTTACCAACAAGCTTCACAAGCTGTATTTAACACTTTTCACAGTCAATCAAGACTTCCTTGCAAAACATTGGCAAGCACAGGAGCCTCTTGCGTAAATTCAGGTCTACTAAAGGCAAGAAACTAAAGAAACTTGAAATAAACTATGTTAGTGGGAGATTAGGATTTAGTTTTGTACCTGAATTACATAATTTCAGGATCTTCCTCAATAGCTGATAAAGACTCAGAGATGCCTCTTCTAAGCTCTTTCTTGTAGGAGCATCTGTGGATGCAGCTCTCCTGCTTCAGCAGAGGGACCTTTCTAACTGATCCTGTGTGTTATGTGAAAAGAGACACAGAGTGGTTACATATTCCAGATTCTCCAGGTGAGCTGTGAAGCCCTGGCCACTGTGGGCACTAATTAAGCAAACCACCTCTCACTAGCAAAGCATTTTAGAAGTCTTCAAAGTCTGGCAACTGCTGTAGTGCTCGGCATCCTAACGGGTATTGATACGAACTACTAGGTTGGGTATATAAGATGTGTGTAACCATCTTGGTAGCTGATGACCTAAGTATTGCACAGAAATAGTCACAGGACTAAAGCTTTTATTCTCAAATGTTAAAAGTATAAACTGGGTTCTTACCATCTCAAATTCCTGAAGCATTGTCAAGCACTGATTTTTTTTCACACCTCTACTGATAATGTGGTTATGTATCTGCTGCACTGCAGTAAAAGGTAAAGCAATTATCATATAGTGTTTATCCTTCTGTTTTGGAGTACTCTGAAACTCAATTGAAGGGTAATCTAAATGCATGAAAGACTACTGACATACAAAATCTTGTTATTACTTTCAGGACAGAAGAAGGACAAAAGGCACAGAAGTACATCATTTGCTAAACACTGGTTTCCATGAAATCTCAAAATCTTATTTTTATATCTAGTATTTCTGATAAGCCATTCCTTACATCCATTCTGTTTAGCAGTTTTGCTTGCATTCCTATATGTTTGCTTCTGTAATTTCCAAGAGGCCAGTCTGCACTAACTATGGGAATTCCATCTTATCCCTTATCATCAGAGCCAAAAAAATTATGGAGAGCCCTTTCGATTCCCTATCCCCAAGAGATGTTAAACAGCATTTCTATGTATTTTGAGTGATGTTAGTGCTGATACTTGGTTTCAGAAGATGAATGCTCACCCATACACAGGATTCAATTAACATTCTTTTATGACTGCATCCATATTATTCTTAACGAGCAGACTCCTTGGTGAGAGTGAATGTTTACCTCATGGCATTAAATCCACAGTTTTCTACCACAGTCATTAATGGTCATATAGCAAATGATCATCCCAACACCCTGGCTACATTCCAGTTTAAGTAATTATATTCTGCCTCTCTTAATTTCCTTTAGAGAGTAATTGGACCTGATAACAGTCTTCACTTGTTATCCTAAACTGCTCTGCAGCCTGACCACATCTCAAAGCTTCAAGGACTTAATCATAGCTCCCAATAGGTGAAATACTGATAGATGATCTCTCTGCTCACCCCATCTTTTTATCACATACAAATCCATTAATTATTGTAACACCATCTAACAAATTCAGCTCTGCAGGTACTGTAGACTGTACGATTTGTATATTGCTAGCTGCCTCAAGACATAAGTCAGGAGCTTAAATGATCTCAGAAACTTATGAACTCATTGATTTTAGGAAGCTGATGCTATAAAACTGCTGTACCTTTTATGCGCCCCTGACTTTGCCTACATTAGTGAGCCATTAGGCACAGTAAGAGCAGAGCAGTAGGACAGTGCAGCTGGCTGTGAGGGCTCACAGGCACGTTTAGAGTGCATGTGATTTGGCATTTTACTTCAGACTGTGTTTAGTTTGATTTACTGGACTGGATGTCCCAAATCCATGTGGTTTAAGTGTAGGCTATGGATCTCTTTCCTCCCTAAAGGGATTGAAGCACCACTGGTGTGTACCTCAAGTAAAACTTCTGGTTTAGTTTCCTTCACAAGGAATACGATTCATACGTGCTGAAACAGCAAATCAAACCAGGACAGGATAAATGGGAATGATGGAGAGACTTGCTGCAGACCGGCTCTGCCCTCCTGAATGTCAGCATGGCTGGGGACCCACTGTACACTGGAATGGATTGTCATCTGTTCAAGGACTGCTAAAGGACAACAGACTCTAACACGGGACAGTCCTCTGACCAACCCTGAGACCAGACAACAATAAGGAAATGTATAACTGATTCATAATGTTCAAAAGAAAGTTTTTGGGGAGGAGAGAGGAAGAGGCAAGCATGCTTCAGTAGCCTGGTGGGGGGGCGGTCTTCAGGAAAAAGCTCTTGAGCCCTAAGGAAACCGTTCCAGATGGCGAAGAATCTGAGAGACAAAACATGTAGGGTGCATCTGATATGTGCTGGTTTATTTTTGAGTGATTCCAGGAGAGACCAAGCAAAGCAGAAGTGCCTCTGCCCATTTATACTGCAAAGCAGTTAGAACATGGAAGAAATCTCAGTATGGTATGAACACAGCTGTGACAGTGGATGGGGGCTCCAGAGTTACTCTGGGGTGACTCAACAACCCAAAATATCTTTACTTTAACATCAGGTAAAAGCAATGAGAAAAGCTTTTGCATTTCTGATTTAGTTAAATTTCAGATCCAGATCTACTTTAAAGTTATTTAAGCTTAAAATATTTCTGAAAATGTTTAATTTTGGCAAACTTCTACCAGAAAGGAAATGAAAAGCAAAGAGAGGATGTTACCACTGTTTTTTTCTCTTTGTGGGGAAAAAACCCAGTAAAATCATCTGTAGCTTCTTTTCCTACATTTTTTCCCACAAAAAGAAATATGTCTATGCAGAGAGATTGATCCGGTCTAGTTTTTCAGTTGAAATGTACCCAGCAGTTCTCTGCATGCACCATATATCCCAGCAATTTATTACATGATGTGAAAGTCAGTCTCTCAGAAAATAAATACCTTAGAGCCAGCGGTAGGCAGAAGCTGAGGTGTCCTAAAATGAGTATTAATCTGGAAGGAAAAGGGTGACTAGCTGGAGACTTAAGAGCTGTGTTGCAGAGACATGTGTGATTCCTAGGGAAACTCACGCTCAAATTCTTGTGAAACACACCATTTAGCACTCACTGCTCTCCAGTCACATTCTTTCACTTCACTGTTTATATTTACTCACCTTTTTCTGCCTTCTGATCTTTGCCATAGCTTTATAATTTTCAGTTTGTTTCGCTAACATTAAGTGCAAACAGTGTGTGACCAAGTAAGACATGGCCAGGAAAATGACAAGGAACGTGGTGTCCTAGGCCAGGTGTTATCCTGAGGAGCCAGGCAAGATTTTAATCATTTCAATAGCCTTCTCTGTATCCCTGTGGTGCCCCCTCCTGAAGATCATGAGAGTGAGGTGAGGCCTTTCTCTGTTACCATATTACCAGATAGGAAATATCTCCCTACCTGGGGATGTGGGACTGGAAGGGGACACCCAAGTAATCCAAAGTGACTCCTGCAATGGTGTGGGAGACATCCTATGACAGAAGGCTCCTCAGCATGATGACTCCACATCCTCCACCATGGAAAGACTTCCTCATGCTCCCCAGGATAAATAAAAGCAATATTTAAAAAAAAAAAGGCCAGAGATTTATGATTTATCACAGACAGACAAGAAAGGCATCAGAGTACTGTGAATACCCTGTGTCATTGCAGTAACAGAGGCCTTACCAAATTAAACTTCCCAACCATTACAGACAGCAACTGTGATCCATGTTACAGAAAAAGCAAAGGAAAATCCAGCTTTAATGGAACAAAAATTTCTTATTAATTCTGAGGATGTGAGTAGGACACATTGACCAGATAACTTAAGGAATGTAACGTCAGCCACATCTTGGACTAAGAAACTTCTCCTCTGAACCAAATACATCTGCTGCAAGAGAAGAGCAAGGGCAAGCTGTCCCGTGTGGTATGAAATAACCTGTCCCTTGCCCCAAGAAAAGGGAGGTGAAACAGGATAACTGTACAATGAAATGGTGCTCCATCTGCCTGTCTTTTGTCCTGCAGTGCAAGGTCTGTTGCCATTACTCCATCAAAATTAGAAAACAAAAGTCTATGTGCCAGTAGCATTAAAAATATGCTTCTCTCACAAATGATAGGTTACAGATAACCATGGGAAGTGGCTGCAGTGCTTAATAAGAGTCTTTAGCTCTGTCAAAGACACCTATGCTCAAGCAACTGTAGTTGCCCATTATCCTCTAAGAGCTGTTGAAGTCCTGTCTGTATTTACAGGCTCTCATTAACAAAACTGTGCCCTGTGGATGGGGATCAGCTGCTCATTCAGGGTACATAACCCTCTACAGGGTGGTGGGGGTTGTGACTGGTCCTCTCTGTCATCCTTCTGAGCAGGGGTCAAGCTGTTGCCAAATTGCCACATTTCTTCCAAAAGACATGGATGAACAGACAAGGGTGAACACGCTGTTTTGTAAGTCCCACACTGATTATTTTAATGACCATGGGCCCTTCTGGAAACCTTGTGGGGGGTACAGAACATCACAGATGTGACAGGAGCCCAGCAGCTGACTAAAAGCAGTCCTGGGGGACCCACTTATTCATGGAGAGATGCATACGCTAACAGCAGACATCCCATCATCCTTACTGCCATCGCCAGTTGTAACTATGAGGACTCAAGGTAAACCCCAGCAGTATTCAGTAATTCCCAGTCAATGGGAATTGTCCTGATTAAACTAAGAGTGCAGCTCATTGAGTATTTGAAACTCCACTTAAAAGTAAACATTGACGTGGTTTAAAGGGATTAACTAAGATGACCGGATTCTTGTTAAAAACTTTTTGAGAGTAAAAAGAGCCTTTTATAAAGTCTTCAAAGTGTTTTGAGATGTTATTTTCTGTGATAAAATGGAAAAAGGGGAAAACTTGCTTTAAAAGTATATGAAAATCTCATGTTCCTAAACACTTACCTTTAAATTACCAACTCTTAAAATAATATCTTTCATAAAACCACACATCAAGTAGCTCTGTGTGATGGTGGATGATGCCACACTGGCAGCAAAGAGGTAAATCGATTAAATTTCCCAAATGCATATTCCTTACTGTATGTAAGCAGCATGAAGTTGTCGGTCCTGAATTTTGCCTGCTTTTATTTTTCCTAAGTGCAGAACATTTTGTTTCTCTTCATCAGTCACACCACGTGTACAATGGGAATAATACCTGTAACAACAGCTACAGAAGAGATTTNGAAGGAAGGAAGGAAGGAAGGAATAGGGCTTTGCCACACATTCCTGCTCTCCAGCAGGGAGACTGAGCAGTCACCCCAGAGCCCATAACTCAGCCAAAACCAGAGAGAGAGGCTTTCCCCTGCTTTGTGGTGGGATAACCCCCACGGCAGCTCTGTGCCTGACCCTGTGCTTATCTCCCGATGGAGCTGGAGCCTGCAGTTTCCCCAGAGCCGCTATCAGCGTCACCCAGGCGATGTGATAACCACAGCAGGGCAGAAAGAGCGTCCCTTGCACTGCCTCCTCTCAGCAGCAGCCCGGCACCGCCAGGGCCACGCCAGCCCAGCCAGCTCCAGATGCACACGCAATAAACCACAGCATGGGCTACTTGCTGGGGCTGGGGAAGGAGCCTGGGCTGTTAAAGAGAGGAAGTAGAGATAATAGTACATAGATATCAATATTACGAAAGTCTTTGAAATCAAAACAAACCTCAAAAACAACTTCCAGTGTTCTTTCAGCAAAAATCCTAGAATTAAATCTTCGCTTAGTAAATTCTTCCTTTTAGAAAAGCAAATTTAAAAATGCCACAGTGATGAACAATGTAATAAAAAAAAAAGCCATCATATTATTCTTGAATGAGGTTTAATAAAAATCAAATAAAAGCAATTATCTGAATTTTCAAGAGGATCACCTCTTCCTTCCCTGAGGTATAAAAGAGAATGGATTCAGGAAATCATTAGAATCAGAAACTGGTGCTGCACAACAGAGCCAGTGTTTGCTGTACAAAGACAAACAGAAATCTCCTCCCAGGCTGACAGGCTCCTTGCTAAAGCTGTTGGAGTGGAAATTCCACCTATAGGTGAAGAAGGGTAATTAGAAGCACAAGAATTTCTTTGTAGTAAGGCTGGCTTTTCTACTCTGGAGCAGGCTTCGGCTTTTCAAGTATTCACATTCTTCTTTACTCGTACAGAAAGAAATTGGACACATCACAATGTTCAGAGCTGCCCACGGATCCATCCAAGCAGGTACATGTGAATTAACACCCACTAGCACACACTACGTACGTAGCACTTACCTGCTCTCTCTTACTCCTGTGTAAATCTAGAGGGCCCAATTTATCCTCTCGTTCTGCCTCTTTCAGCCATCTCACCTGATGGAGAGCGTACAACATACACTTCGCAGTGGGAAAGGGAAATCCAAATCTTTTGTGAGAATGTGTTGATTTCAATGACATTTTCAAAGACAGAGAGCAGAAATGCATTATTTTAATACTCTTATTTTGATGAGAGGAAAACATTTCATGCTGACTCATTTCAATTTCTTTTGATTCCAATGTTATGGTATACTAAGTATTGCAATATTGATATTACTGTTGAATATTTTGATGACAAGCATGGTTTTTTAAATATGCATGAGAAATCTTCAATGTGCCAACTGTTTTTTATTCACACTTTGAATGAAAACAAATTCTGAAGTAGAAATCTTACCATCAAACTGAAATGTACAGAGCTAGATTAGATAGATACCACTTGGCAGCCAGACCCAAAGCAGCTCCACTGACTTCAGAGGAGCAGCTTTAGCTTGCAGCATTGTTCCAGGAGAGCAGAAGTATGTCCTCTGTGTTACCAAGCACCACTTGTGAATGGTTAAAGACCATTTAAAAGGGGCAGATCTTACCCTGCTTGACTGATACTCATAAATGCTCTGACTACTGCAGAAGGAGGACAGCTGAAGTTGGACGCCACATTTTCACTGTGAATGTCCCATGGCTTTGCTGTACTCTTAAATCATTTAGGACTTGACTGCAGAAATGGGTCCTTACATATCTCGTAAAATATTGTCCCTTTTCCTGTGAGCCTGCATCTTGCTCTTAAGTCAAACTCTTCATCACTGATCTTTGGCAGCCAAACAATTGAAGAAGTGAACATCGAATTAAAATGTACCAAGAAAAACACAACAACTGAAATATAAGATTGAAGGAGAGAGACAGACAGAGAGAAAGGAGCCCCTGATTAAAATCTTGCAACAAATTGTATGTAAATGGTCCCTCAGAGAGGGCACTGGGCTGCATGAGTTTCCCTGTTGAGCATTTTGTGTAACTTGGGTCTTAACGTCATGTCACAAAAGTGGAATAAAACCACTGAAATGGAGGGAAGTTTGACTCTGCTCCCATCAATGCCCTGTGGGATTCATTGTTCAGCTTCCTTGAAAAGAAAGCACCAGCCTTCTTGTTACATATGTTTTATAATACTTGGAGTCTGGTTGGGCCAGACTGCCAGGTTTTTTCACACAGGTTTTCCCCAGAGAAATAGCTACCTTCTTCACTAGTCTCAACAGCAAAAAAGCCTGAGAAGCACAGGGTTTTCAAATTAAAATATGAAAAATAATCTCACTCTAAATATTACATGAATTACATGAATTCAGCTCTGGCAAGATGTGTCTTCCACATTCCTATAAAACAGCAAAAAGATTGTTCATATATTTTAAAAGATCAGTCACTTCTCTCTACCCTTTCCTCCAGTTCAATTTAAAACAAGAGAGGATGGATGTTTCATATCAGGCTAAGGGATTTTTTTTTATCACTTTTTTACTTCTTCCCATCTCCATCATTTGTGACAGAGATGGATGGTTGCTCTGCTTGTCTCTTCCCCACTCTGTAGGGCCAGACAAAGTCTCCCTTTAGTCCCCAAGGACTGATTCTAAAATATCACACAAAGAAGCAACACTGAAGAGAGGATGGGCTGCATGAGCAAGGACTGCCCATCACTGGGGCTTCTCTCACCTGTGGAAATGATGAAGCAGTACAGGCAGCATGAGAATTCATTCTTTCTTCTCACTAAGATTTCCTTTAGTAAAGGTGCCCTGTGATTTCAGGACTTGGATGAGGGTACTTTGTATTCCACTGATCTGATCTTTAAGTCCTACTAAGCCATTGTAGAACATAAGGTTGGAGGTGTCACTGGTAACCTGCGCTCTTCCCATCACATCAAGTTATGGAGTGTGAATCAAAATAACTTTGGTTCCTAGTTTCCATCCACAAGTTTAATTCAGTATTTACACAAAACCCATAGTAGCAGCTATACAACATATGCTATAGATGCTTCCAAGTTTGGGGAATATTTCAGGTTTTTAAAAATGTAGTAAGAAGGGGTCTTAAAGCCACTTCTACATCTTGGGACTATTTTGATGGGGTATAACTACTGCATGCCAGAAAAAAAAAAATCCAGAAAAGAAATATAGAAAAGTAGCATTCACAAAAGGAATTTCATCAAAAGTCATGAAGCCATTAATTCAAGTCAAACTTGCTGCACGAGCCACTGCTTAAAACAAAACAGTCACAGAAAATGTAGAATCATTAACACCAACAGGAAATCAAACGGCCGCTGTTTCAGTGTGTATACTGGAAAAAAGTGTATGTATAGAGATTAAATAAAATAAAACCCACAGCTAAAGAAATGATTACTTAAATGATTACTTTTCTGTTTTCAAATTTTCAAGGGGAAGGGAAAGTGGAACAAGGGTGATTTCGCTTGGAACAATAGTGTTATTATTCTTCTTTAAAAGAACAAGCACAGCAAACAAACTCCTGCTAGCACGCTTCCCTTTGTAGCCATATATTGTGATACAGCAACTAGGAAATAACTGCCCAGCTTTGGCTCACACCAGCGACGAATTTATGGGGCTGTGCGTGCCCTGCAAAGGGAAAGCTCCACAGCTGCCTGTGGGAGGTTAGTAAGGGTGACAGGCTCAGGTGGTTCAAGTTCCATTTAAATGACGATGACTCAACACAGCGATTTAAAACATGCAGACACTGTTGCCGACTTGTTGGAACAAGGCACTTGACAATGCAGTTTCCCTTTCAGAAACAGGTTCAGGTGCAGGTTCTGGTCAAGTATCTGCCACTGATTTTTGAGTAAATCCTAACGCCTGGATTCATGAGAATACCTTCTGTTGCTGGGTGCTTGGGTTGCAAATATCCTGTAAAGGGCAGCTTCACTGTGGACAGGTTTGAAACAGACATGGTTTGTATATTCCAGCAGTCCCTGCTAATAACCTGCTGTGTCAGCATTTCTCGTGTGAGGATCTCAGAGCAACCAGTTCCATTTCACAACCACCACCTGTGATGCTCATTGATATGCATATATTTGTATTTACTAGATCTACTTGTATTTAACAATGTTTATTCATATTTTTCAGGCAGGCCAAAAGAATTGCACAGATGTTTAATTTCTAAATAAACTGTTTGCTAACTGCAGATATTTTCGTGTCCAAGCTATCAATTTGAGAGACTGTGGACATGATTTTCAGACAAGTTGAATGCAAGCCTTCTTGCTAAGGAATGTGAATGTCAGTTGTACCATCAACCTGCTTTTGCTAATCTGATAAATTGGATATAAATTAGGCACTGACCAGAGAGATGCTTCACCAAAAAAAGGTGCTTGCACTGGAGCAGTAAAGAGTGAGTAGGACTAGCACTAAAACACCTACATTGCCTCCTTCTATTGGTCTTCTAAGTGACTGTTGTCATTTCACTTTTGGAGTCATTTCATCTTTTGATGATAGTTTTCCCACCTGTGAAAAGGAGATGCTGGTACTGACCTTGCTGGTAAAAAGATCTTTGAAACATATTGGAAAAGCAACAGTGACATTTAGGCAATACGAAGAGAAGAGCTCTGTGTTTGCACCAGGCCTGGCATCACTAGTGCTGCAGTTCACAGCTGGAGTATGAGATATCAAAAGGACATACATGGATAATATTAGCAGATATCATAAATGCCTTCAATTCACTAGGTCTTAAAAAAATCCCTCGAGCCCAGGCAAATTAATTTTTCTCCTTGTGAAATGTAAATCTTCCCCACACAGAGGCATGAGGTTTTTCCTGTCTATGCAAATATATTTGGACAGCATCGGGTCCAAGGGACCTTACTGGATTGCAGGCTTGCTCGGCTCGGGCAGTCCTTTTGCTGGAAGCAAGTGTTTATCATACAAGTTGCCACTAGACATAAACATCCGAAAGACCTTTGGTCCTGCGTTAGCACAAGTTAAAGCTCTAATCTAACCTGGCAATGCTGCTGTACAACAAAGACAAGCTGAAATAAATTCCCTACCGACACACAGAAAATGTGCTCCAGCTGTAACCCACCTTGTCTGCTTTCCATTCGTGCTCTCAAACCCCATATTGCATGGTTTTAGACATCCATCATCCATTATCTGAAGAACAGATGAATTTACTGAAAAATTTAAGCAAATTAATACAGCAAATGTTTTAGAAATGCCTCTTTTTTCAGAAAGACTACACTTGTGTAAAATCCTCTGCTCCTGAAAGATTCTCACTTAATTACAAAATATCACTGCAAATTGAAAATTTTAAAATGACACCTTACCATCTTTAATCCCCATCAAGCATAAGTATCAGAATTTTTATTAACATAGGGAAAAAAACCCCTTGAATATATGTCTATTGTTAGAAACGAAGCTGAAATTACTCTGTCCCCAACAGCTTTCCTGTTGGATTGAACCCCACTCATTAAAAGCTGTGTTTAAAATAACGTTTATTAGATTTGACCAATTGTTATCACATCACTACATCTTCTCTTTAATTTTAGCTTTAAAAGTGAAAGAATATCAGGGAAAATATGCTGGTTTGATTAAAATGCAGTTCTAGTAATTTTTTTTCTCTTAAGTAAGTGCAGAAACATTTATTAGTCCACTTCTCAGAAACAGGGACTGGGACATTTGCAGGGAGAAGGGGTTGTTTGAATTAGGTTGCCTTTTGTGGGTTTTTTTTTAAAGCAGAAAACAATTGGCAGATTGGACATTCAGAAATAAGCTTTTAAAAAAACCAACGGTGTTCCTGACAACTCCTCCAGCCCAGGAAGTATTAAAGAGAGAGCTCATTATTGCCCCAGCTGTGGCTGAGGAGCCAATTTGAAACAGCTGTACTAAAAGCCCTCCTGAAATTAGCAGCTGGGTACACCCCAGGGAGCCTTCGACAAAGGTTTGGAGTGCAGCTTTATGAGTGTCTCAAGGCTGTAGGCTATGCTTTGGGATCTTCTGTTACCCCGTGGGCCTGTCCTCAGTCCTCCAGGTAAGGAGCGTAGCTTGTATTGTGCTGGGCACAGTAGTGGGAGGAAATATGAACAGACAGCTTTTTGATCTATCTGTATGGGGTTAGATTTAAATAAGTAGCAATGTGTGGGTTTGAGTCCTAGAAATCTTCTCAAAGTTTTGTTGCAAATCTTGAGGAAGTTCTCTTTTTTGTCTTGGCTTAAGCTCTCAAGTTTTAGTAGCTTGAAACTCTTGTGTTGATTCTTTGTTGAGGTGTCCATGAGTGGAGCTGGGCAGCTGTGTATATGACCCAGTGAGACTGCTGCTGTGCCGTGGGGGCCAACAAACACACCCACAATCACATGGGGGGTGATGGTGTACAGATTATTTTAGCATTAAGTGCAATCAGGTTGATGCTTTGTAAGTGGTCTAAGTCTTATGAATGTAGCCAATTTTCAATGGCTAAAGTGACTTTATTAAGATCTCAACCACTGTGATTTAAAAGGGAAAGCCTTTTAGTGTGAAATGCTTAGTAGTGCTCTGACTTCATAGTACCTTGTGTTACCTTGCTGTGCTTCTTGAACAGCCCCTTGTGGTCCTGGCATAAGGATAATGGGTTTGTTCTAGGGAGCTGCTCAGGTTTGTGTCAAAGGTGATTAAAAACAACTAAACAGCTGGACCATGCATGTCCTGCTTTGCTGGTTTCGTAGGAGATGTTTCCACAGCTGCATTTCTTTCACTTGGCTGAAGTCATTAATGTGTAGTTAGTTCTCCCAGAGCCTAAGGGTCCGTGGCGCATGGCAGCAAAGGCTCAGCCAGGGGCTGCAGCATGGGCTGGTGGGGACACATGGGCAGCTCCTGCCTGTTGCACCAGGGAAGAGCTCGAAGGAAGGTCTGGATGCAAGTCTGCATCTGAAGATTTGAGGGTGAGGAGAATGCCTGAAGTCTTAAGGGAGGGTATAAAAGGGGGAAAACCCCAAACCAAAAGCAACTTGAATGTCCAGTGCATGACTCTTGTGCTAAGACAGCACTCTCTGCTGGGAGATCGATCCAAAACCAAGCAGTGCCAGAATATTTCCACTGACATGTTCAGTGGGGTGTGATAAGGTCTATGGGAGAGGGAGCAAACTGGTAATATTAGGAGGTGATCACAACAAAAGCAAAAAGAGCACAAATTCACTTCTCCTACCTTTCAGTGGTTAAATGAAAAAGCTGGGATGTTAGATGGATAAAGTGGAGGAGTACTTGATCTTTAGTTTTAACCTCCATGTGTTTGGGGTTTTTTCCTAGTTTTTTTATTTTTCAAGTCCGATAAAAGACTCTGAAAAGAAGTGTGCCTGGGCATGACAGCTGCATTTGATGATATAGCGTCCTCTATCCACTTATTTATATATAAATATCTATATTTTATGTAAGAAGTATGTTCTCCTGAGCTTCTTCCTCCTCCTCCCTTTTCCCACTAGGTTACATGACTGACACTTTTGCCATGACAAATCCATGAGTGTCTTAAAAATTTACCATGAAAACCCTGGAGCTTTAATTATTGTGCATTTACATAATTAGTGCAAATACATGCAATTACCATGTGTACCTACACAATTACCAGCTACAATGATGTACTAACAATCCTTATTAAACTTTAGTGGGGGAGGGATGCACTGATTGTATGCACAAGCAACATCTGCACTACAGTCTTTCTTTTTCTTGCACTTATTTGAAATAGCCGTGAGTGTTTGAGGAGGGGGGGTTAATACGCTGAAAGCAGTGACATACAGAAAGTAGGTCAATAAGCTGTCCAAATTAGAGTTCTAGTGAGATGAAAATACAAGACATACTTCCAGCAATATTTTCAGGATGCCATAGCTTCTGCAGTTAGTGCAACGCTGACAAGTCTTGATTACTTATGGGTTAATTACCCAAATTGTGAGGTAACTGTGCTGCATCAGTAGCTATATCCTCTATCACATCTGTTGTTCACCTGAATAGACTTTCCAAATTTCTCTCACATCTGCACTCTTCCTCCAGTTACAAGTGTCAGCATGACTGGAGTCCTCATGACATGCCCCTTGGCTGCTGTGTCAAGCTGAATGTCTACTGCTGGGGAAAAAAAGTGTTTCCAAATTACTTAATTATATTATTTATCTTAATTAATCTTTGAATTATGATGAGGGGAATTTCAGCTCATGAGTGCTTTTTCTTGCAAAACACATGCTTCCTTTATTATAGAAAGTGTTTAATATAAATATCCCAAGCATTAGAAAGCCTGCTAATTCCATAGTTCTCTGGGCTCCTCTGTTCTCTAGGAATTTCAGTGGCCTTCTACTTTTCTTGGCTCACATACAATAAAATACAGCAAATGATGCATTAGGGACCACACCTCTTCCTGTTGTGTTCAGTTTTGCACTTATTCTCCTATTCAGCTGTAAGGAATTTGTTGCCTGTGGTACTTTAGTGAGAGAGCCTTATTACGAAATTCTTCATTTCTCCTTCTGCCCCATGGAGTCCCCCAGAATAGGAAAGAAAATAATCTGCTGCTTTCTTTCGTTTTGTTTCCTACACTTCATGGACCACAGATCAAGCCTTCATGGTCTTTTGTGCCACTTGCAGATATGCCTCTGAAGAGTAGAGCCACATGGAAGAGAGTGGGGTTTGTTTTGGTTTGGTTTTTCACCTCTTCTCAGACAGTAGAAAACCATACTGTTAGTTAGGGCAGTGAAAAATGGAGAGGCTAATTGCTGCTGCTAAATGCAATAAAGTAATGCTTTGGGCTCTTGGGCATGTTTTATGACCAATATGGCAGTTAGTGAATAAAATCCCATGCTCCAGAACATTTACGTATGTAAACAACTTATGGATATTTATTCATATTTCATGAATTTATATTTTCTTTTTCTGAAATTGTATTAACCATCCCTTGTGGTACTAAGTACAGTTGGTTAGGGAAAAAATAGATTATGCTGCATGCTAAGTTGGAGGACCCATTGAGAATCCAGTCCTAAGCATGTTTAAAGCTACATTTTATTTAGCATGACTAGCTGTGTTAAAAGCCTTACAGTGTCCTGGCAAGCTCTGTCTGATAGGAAGCAGCTCTCACTGTCTTGAGAGTAACATGTTATTTTTACTGTTGTTTGCTCTCCTTTCACGTTGTCAGCCTACTTAGTTTAGACTAAAATCTCTCCCAGACACTCAGACCAGAGCTGAACCCAAGTTCTCCACCTGGTGCTGGTGTTGTCATCTCTTGTCTCCCGACTGCAGCACATAAAAATTGAAAACAAGGGGAAAAACAGAAGTCCAACTTTGACTGCCATGTTCCTGTTCTACGCATGGTTTAATTTGTTGTTCTTTAAATCTCATTAACTTTCTCCATTAAAATTTAGTGAGGCTAAAAGAAGACCTGACAAAACCTGGCAGTAGATAGGCAGATGATAGAAAGACAGAGTAGTATTTCCTCTACCATCTATGAAATGGAAATCCATACCATGGACATCTCAGTTAACACACCAAGTGAAGTGCTCTCAAGGTAGCTACGGGCATGTCTGGGGTTACATAAGGTTATTTGATTGCTTTATATGGAACAGATTAAAAATAAGGTCCTGATGTTTGCGGTCATTCAAACTCCTTGGGTATGTTTTTTGTTAGGATGTTGCGCATTTCACGCTGGCCATCTTTCAGCTTTGCTAATTATATTCTGCTTGAATACATTCCCCTGAGTTTCAACTGGGATTAAGGTTTTGTTTTGCTTTTCACTTTTCCTCCTGGAACTGTAATAGTGTAGTTTGAAAAGCATTTAATAACAACAGAGGTGACTACAGTCCCTATTTACCGGTCTCAGTTGGGATGCCTAGAAATTATTTGCTTTAAGGGCAAGGCTTAGATGAGTCAAGGGACTTCAGCCCAGACCAAATTTTGATTTGAGATTTCTCAAGCTGGAGACATGCTTGGTTCTTGAATTTGGACTTGGATTTGGCTCAAACAGGGCAGAGTCTTTATCTTAAGAAGGCAAGCTTGCATGCTCAGGGGTACCTAATGTTTATGCCCCCATAAAAGCATCCTTTTGGCGCTATATAAATTGCACGTTTACAATGCTCCATTTCCTCAGCTCACATACGTTAAGTTCCTTTTCGGTATGTTACACATGGCATGCCTTCTCTTCCTATCCTTTCCTTCCCTTGTTTTTAAGCTTTAATTTTGACTCTTGAAGGCATACATCCTGGTTTTCAGTGTTCTCTTCCTATGTAATTTTTAATAGCTTTAACCTCTTCGTCAAACTAGTCAAATCCCTGTTTAATCCAGCATGGTGCATGTGAGAGCTGAAAACAGTGCTATAAACTGTAGCTCTGATCCTTGTCAGAGTATACCCCATGCATAACTGAGGCACAGGTACAAAGTTACTCAGCAGTCAGAGTTATTTGGGGCTTATTGAGTGGGCTTGCAAGACTGGAGACTTGTTGAGTGTCTGTGCTGCCTTACTGTGACACCCCATAGAGCTCCTAGGTGAGTTTTGGAGTACAGAGAACAGTTTGCAGAAGGCTGGTGTAAGTAGCGGCCTGCTTCAGAAAGAATGACTGTGAAAAGGAGGAGTCAATGTAAATTCCCATAAAAGACAACATGTGTATCCTTAGTGACTAAAAACGTCTCATTGATGCTCCTTGTCTTGCCTGTCACACGGAAGGTCCTTTGGAGTAATCCAGTCCCTCATTTGAGTCACAAATGATGCTGTGACTTAGGCAGTATAGGTTGAGGAGGACCAAAGCACAAAACTTAAGACAATATGCAAATGTTTTCAGGCCTCAAAAGGAAAAGGGAAGAGAAAAAAGAAAAAGTCCAAACCTCCAGCTACTTCCCTCTTCATGTCTTGTAATTGTTTTCAATTTGTTTTTCTCAGTAAAACTGTTTATTTTTTCCTCCAGGACTCCAGTTGCATAACTGCAAATTTCCTTAATGTCTTTGCATAGCAATTTCATCTCTAATTTATGAATCCAAATAAGCCCTGTTTTCTTTCCCATGCTATTAGCGAAAAGACAAAAATGGACATAGTATCAGTTTCTCATGTGTGCGGTATAATGTGTACAGCCTGACTGCAGCCTCACTGAAAGTTAATCTCACTTTCACATAGGTGTAATTTTACTGCATCCAGTAGTATTACTTCTGGCATCTTTTGCTGTTGCTGTAGCAGAAAAAGACTTGCTAAACTTCAACACAACTATTGAACAGAGTAAGCATTTGCTTAAGCTAAGCCTGTGGGTTATGACAGAAGAGCAGATCAGAGATTTGTGCTGATGGATGAAAAGTTCCATGAGGGCTCAGAAGATTTCTAAATGTGTGTACCTGGAGAGCATCAGGTGGTGTGGCGCCACGAGTGTGAGTGTAGCAAACTGCTACCAGAAAAACAAAGCTGATGTCAGCCCCTGTTATGAAATTGGCATTGAGCTCAAGCAGTTTTTTGTGCGTACTGTACACCTGCAGTCCACGTTGGGCTTGCTTGAGTGAGCCCTTAACCTAGGGAGCCTGGTTACTAGTGGCTGTAGCACCCAGTAGCTCAGTGTGGATTTGGGATCTAAGCACGCACTCCCTCTCTTTGGCCTCCGTGGTCTGCACTAAATTCTATACTCCAAAAAAAGCTGCATTGATAGCAGTTACCTGATAAAATTCGTATACGCAAGTAACCTGGGTATGTCTAGACACAATGTCTACATGCCATCTCAATCAATTCCATTTTCATTATGGTACAGGATGAATTATGATATCAGCAAAACCTAATTTGAACTGCAGCTGAAGAGGTTTAGGGGAGGTGATATTCTGGTTTACCATACAATCCTCCAGAGAAAAGAGTTCAGATCTGTCTTAGGTTATATAACAGAAATGAGGTTAGCAGATTTGGTCTAATCCCTCGTGGACAGGCCCACCACAGAGCATGGAATAATGTGGATAACTGTCTGTCTGCCTGCTTGCTTACGGCTTTGCTACTGCAGCAGCAGAATGCTGTTAAGCCAGGATCCCAGATCAGGCACTGAGGCTTGTGCAGCCTCTGTTTTAAAAGCTGTTCCAAGAACTCTTGGTCTCAGAATCGTCAAGAAAACAAAGAGCAGCTTGGTCTCTTAGAACAAACAAAAAGGGCCTGATCCTTTGTAATTTTGTGAATACTGTTTTTGCTTTGCTCTGACATTGCAACAGAGTTGGACAATTAGGCTGATCGGCCTAATTGAGGACTTTGTTTGAAGGGGTGTTCTTGGGGCAGCACTGAATACCCTAAGCGAATCCTGCCATACATGTAAACTCCTAACTCTTTTTGTCAGTCCAACTGGCCAGTCTACCCTTTATGCCACAGCAGGCAATTGGCAGTGAATTGCAGCAGCTATAAAACTTCTTTGTTCTTTGTAGTGGATTAGCCTGGTCCCTGGCTGAAGAAAAGCACATCAACGTGCATTAGTGGCACCTTTCTCAATTCATGAATCATATCAGCACAGGTCAGAGAAAACTAAGGCCCTCCTAATCCTGGGGGAATTAATTTAATTTACAAACAAACTGATATATACACTAGATAAACTGACTGCTGCAACCACTTTTGGGGCAAAACTTTGTGGGTGACCAATACATCCTATAGAGGAAATGGGGAATGTCTCCTGTGACTGTAGAGGTGAAGGGCTCTGTGTGGGCAGGTGTAGCAGTTGGGGTCTGGCTGTGACATCACTTAACACAGGCTGTCACTGCAATGCTGGCTGAGCTCAAATGACTGCAAGTGGCAAAGGCTGCTAGGGTTGCACATCCCCTATGGACAGCTATCACTTCCAACCCCTTTGGTGCCTCTGAACAGTGTGTGGCAAACCCCGATTTAGTAGAGGCAGGATCAGAGGGCACAAAGGCACCTGCTAAATCACTGCAATGATTTCCTGCAAGACCTTTATTTTCCTAGCCACGTACTGTATTGATCAGGCAACTTGGTTGCCGAAAGAAGGCAGGGTGATGCAGCTGGTAAATCCTGCGTAATGTACTCATGTGGAACATAGTCTGCAGAAAAACTACAAGAAGTTTGAAAAAGTAAATGGTGTGTTTACCAGTATGTTTTCAGCCTGGATGGTATCAGTGGAAGTTGTGCTTAAATACAGTGGACAGGCCTTGTAACCTTGTAAAGATGCTGCTGCACAAAGATTTAATTTTCTAATCTTCTATTTCTGTAAGATGGTTTCAAGCAATAAAGCATCAAAACCTACTGCTTTGACTTTGCTCATGTCCAAGACATAAGGTTTGACACCTTAAAAATATATTAAATTTGATGCCTTAAAAATATATTAATTGCAAATGAATTCTTAAGGTATGATGTCCTGACGTCTGTGTGACTATCAGGAGATTACTATATTGCTAAAGTGCCCTTTTTGGTTACCTAAAAGGCTGGGCTTTTTCTGCGCCTGTTTTAATCACACACATCAAATGCTGTGCAGGAGTGAAATGCGCTGCATTGACTGGACAGTGTGCGCTGTTTAAGTCTGTGGACTACAAGTTACAATCACGAGGGCCGCTGTGGCCCGGGGAGGAGGGCAGCGCACCGTGACATGGGAGAGGCGAAGCGTCACTGCGGGAGCAGAGGCCGAACTGGCTGGAAGCGCTCAGGTCCTGCCCCCGCGAGCCCGGACCTTTGGCGAAAACATTCCCTTGACGGATAACAGGGCTCGTACGTGCGGCCAGGGCAGCGGGCCCTTAGGCCGCGCGGCCCGTCCCGCACCACTGCCGGCGGCCCGCCCTGCCCCGCACC
>VXAZ01001324.1:3270897-3291113 GCA_013399875.1 Gymnorhina tibicen | reverse complement strand
TACAGGGGGAAAAAAAAAAAAAAAAACAACATATTTATTCTACAAGGGGAGAAAATGTGGGGAGACTTCTTAAAGGAGCAGGCTGTTCCCGGCGAGGGCGCGGGGCGAGGGCGGGCGAGGAGCCGCGGAGCCGGGCCCGGCGGCAGGGAAGCGGCTCTACCCGGGCAGTGCCCTTCCCGGGCCGGCCGCGGGGTCGCGGAGGGACCCGGCCCGGGGCGAACTTGGAGCACCCGCGGCGTGAGGCGGGCGGGCGTCGGAGCCGCCGCAAGCACAAAGGNTCTCTCGCCAGGCAGGAGGAAGGAGCAGCCCCCCTCCGTCCCTCTTCCCCTCCCTCCCCCCGGTGCATCTGTCCAGGAAGCCGCCGGGCGGAGGGGAGGGGGCGCGGGGGCAGAGGGCCGGGGGTGTCCTGCCCGGCCCGACCCGGCCGGAGCTCGCCCGCCTTTGTGCGAGGGGAGCGGAGGAAGCGCTTCCAGGGGCGGCCGGCGGAGCTGCTCGCGGGGAGAGGGGGAATGGCAGCCAGTTAAAAGACACTTCAGGAATGTAAACATAAAAATAGGAGCCATCCAGCCACGCTCTTGTCCCCCCCCCCACCCCCCCGCGGGGCTCGGGATAGCACTCTGGGCTGGCGCGGTAGCGGGGAAGGAGTGCGGCAGCCTGAGACAGGGGGAGGAAGTTGTTACTATAATCGGGGTTTTAGACTGTAAACTTTGTTTTGCACGTGTAAAGTTTAATTTCGGTGCCGCCTCGGAGGCTGCATGAGAGACACGGGGCGGCGCCTCGGGGGTGCCCCTCAGAGCGCAGCCCCCATCACCGTCTGTTCTAAAGGTGGAACCTGCCCGGTCGTGGCGGCGGGACCCCCGCATCGCCGCTTTTGTCTGGGGTTGCCGGGGTCCCGCTCACCAGCCCCGGCAGCTGCACGAGCTGGTGCAAATTGCGGCTTCATCGTCAGTTTATCGAGACCGAAGCAAACTTAAGGCATAGCTCTGCTCTGTCGTCCGATCGTGCGCCGTGTGTATTTTTGTGCTTCAGTTAATAATCTGCAAACGGCTTAATGGCTCTGTAGTGCCAGAGGAATTGGTTTTCTCCATTTACTTCAGCAGGCCTGAGTGAAGCTGGTGTTCTGATTGCTTTTTTCAATGCATTGACACGAGAGAAGAGGATTTAACTTGGCAGCCTGAACAAATGCTCTATCAAAGGTTTCCTAAGAGACAGTAGGAGTGCTGGGGTGATGAATGACCTGGGGTAGTTTTAGGGTGCTACCTATGCAAGCTTTCTTTTAAATATGAAATGGCCATTTAGGGCTCTGAATAAAACTGTGCGCATCAGAAAGGCGACAGGCTTATAAAATTTAAAAGGGCAAAAGCCCATTAATGCTGTGGCAAAGCTTTGGCTCCCAGCTCTGGTTGAGTAGTTCCAACTGCCGTGAAGTGCCAAAGCTTTTAAGGAATCTTTAGCAACAGCTTCTCTCTAGCTGTGGAACGGACCTTGGCCTTGCACACTGGAAGTTTAATGGTGCAGCCTCTCTTCCCCAGGCAGGGGAGTAAAGGCGAGGGCAGCAGGCAGGTGTGAGGGCACTGGGGATAACCAAGCGGTGAAGCAAAATCAGGAGGGGAAGAAAAAAAAAAAAAAAAAAGCTGTATGCTGGAATGTATGGCTAAAACTACTTACTGGTGGGAACCTGTTCAGGTTGCGATACTGGGGCAGTAACATGGCACAGTGGGTAGCTCAAAAATATTACTAGCACGAGCAGAAAAGTTTCACAAAGGAATATAGCAAAGATAAACACCTTCGGGAGACAGATCCCTCTGACAAACACAGTTGGTCTTGGTTTCAGAGCTCTACTTCCTTGTCTTGACTGGGAAAAATGTACTATGGCATCAATCTTCTCTTGGCGGGGCCTGGTGCAGGTCTGTGAATGCCAGAAGACTTGCTCTGACCTTTTTCTGTTCCAAGCTGAGGATGTTGAAACACCAGCCATCAAACAAAAGAGACATTGAAAGCAAGATCTGCAATGGAGCACGTGTGACTTTGAGGCTAGCTGAGTGCATTTGGTGGCCGTTTTCCTCAGAGTTTGGGGTGGGGAGGAGGAGAAAGAAAAGGTCGCTTATTTTTACAATGAGGTTATGGAAAACCTGACTTGAAATTCCCTAAATATCCCATAGTCAAGTACTTTTTTCTTTTTATCTTTTTAAATGTTGTCTCAAAGTGCCTTGATTTCTGGTCTTTTTACAAATGTATCTATAATTGCTACATTACATGAGGAGGATTATTTTTCCTCATGGGTGCAAGGAGGACCAGAAATTTTGCAGAATCCACTGCATTAAAAAAAGAAAGAAGCTCAAAAAAAAAAGGTCTTTAGGATTATGTTTTAAAACAATGAAAAATATCCTGGGACTGAATTGACAGATTGTGATTTTTATCTACTCAAGATAACACTACCTCAAAAGGTGGCTGATTTTCAAGATTATTCTGTAAATTGTAATTTAAATTTACTTTGGGCTTTCTGAATTTAAAAAGAACGCCCTTGGGACCAGTTGATATAGGTATCTAACCTGCCAATTACATTCATGTCAACATGGACAGATGCTTTTATTGTTTGCATTGTTTATAGTTCACAATACCTTAAATAAACGTTGATCATGATTAGAAACAATAATTGAGTCTGTGGCAAAGGATCAATGAAAACTTTGTTTCAGGAAAGAAGTGAGTTGCTGTGTATATGTACAGAGAATGTTTTGTGCTCTCTAAGATGAAATAAAACTGTGATCTTAGTATGGCGTACAGTTCTGTTTTTAGAATATTTTAAGAAACCCACAAAAGATAATGGATCAGTTTCTGCAACATCTGAATGATTTTTCCTGTACAAGGAGTGGAAAGGCAAGCCTCTGTAGCGTAGTTCCATTCATAACTTTTCTTGGGAGTTGCTTGCCCTTTGCCCCAAATCTCTTCCACTTTTATGGGCTCCAAAGGTTTTCTGTTGGAAAAAAAAAAAAAAGCCAAACCAGAACCAAACCAACACCCCAAACCCTCATGGATGGCAGTTACATCACTGATACTATAGTTGGAGACAGTGTTGGCTGTTTTTTAGCAACTTGATGTTTGTACTAGCAGACTGGGAAGCCTGGTTTCTCTCCTGAAAAGGAAGAAAAATAGATCTGAGAAAGGGAAAAGAGTTGGAATTCCTTTTGCCTTCCACAATGTTGTTGATAGGTTTCAGAACAACAGGGATCCAGCCTTTTTCCAGTGACAGAGAAGATAATGTGACTATGAGAAGTGGAGGCAGTGGCTGGCCAGGAACTCGTGGTGCCTGCTGTGCTGCTCTAACAACGTGGGTGATCGAATGCTGCAGGAGGCGTGAGCTTGGATTGTTATGGTTTTACCTGGGAAGCCTGTTTCTCATAAATAAGTAGGACTGCAGTTAATGCCTGTGGTAGCAAATTTGACCACTATGCAATTGACTGATTTGTTCGCTCCTAGTTAGACCAATTTTTGTGAAATCCTATCCTGTATTACAGCAAAGTGGCGAGAATATTGCTGGAGAGTTTGGAGTTGGTTTATGCTTGTTCCTGTCAACTGCCTGTTGTGGGACAAGCAATACAATTCCTCTTTATCCATTTAGGTGTGTTTTATGGGAAAACACAGTTAACAACACATCAATATAGACCACCACAGATAGACCTCCTGCTCAGATACTGTATATTTTCCTTACACTCAATTCATGTCTTCACTCAAAGTGTGTGTAAGCCTTCCTGCTGATGGCAAGTTGAGGCTCTCAGTGGTATTAGAAAATTTCTGCTTTAAAATGGTGTCTTTGGCTTAAAAGGTTGTTTTGCCATATTGATTTAGTCCTCCCCCCTTCTTACTATAAAGCAGAAAATTCTTATGTAGCAATTTTCAATTCTTTATTTTCATTGGGTTTCCCGTGATCATTAACATTCAGCTTGGCTAATGTTAGAATATTTTAAAGGGAATATAGGCTGCTAGGGAAATGTCCAGGCAATGAGTTGTAATGGATCTCCACAGCTAGACTGTTGGAGGCAGTAGTGTATTATGAGAGTAGGAGATGGCCTTACGCTTGTTACATGTTATTTTTGGTTCTAATAGTTTAAGATACACTGAAGTCTACATTGCCTGCAAAGATGAAGTTTCCTGGCTTCAGTACAGTGCCTCTGCCCTTCCCTTTATGGAGCAGGGCAGATTTCTATGGGTATTAGGTATCCAGTAGAAAAAGCAAAGTTGTTCGTAGACAGACAAAATCACTTTCAATCTAATTTCTCCTGTAAGTGTCAATAGAAATGAAGTTACTCCACAGGGAATGACTCATTCTTTAAAAGAACTTGCCCTTCTGAAGGCTCACATAGGTGATCACTCGTTCTGGAATACCTGTAGTTTCCTTCCAACCTGTAGTTGCTTATACATTTTAGTTCTGTAGCAGAGGACAGAGGAAGTAATTTTTACTCCTGTAGTGGAAGCTGTAACAGCCAAGTAGTCCTTTCCAGTGGGTGATGGTTGATGCATTTTTAAATAATGTTTAGGAATCTAGTGAAATATCTAAGCTTGAAAAGAGGCTTCTGTCCTTTACACAGGTAATTCAATAGCTCAAGCTGGTTTGTATTTTGTCTAGTGTACTACTATTGGGGTAGTCACATACAGGCTATCACATTAACATTCTATTAACATAAATGTGGGAAGCATATCCCCTGGTTGGTAATCCAGAGTTTGTTTTGACTCTGCAGACCAGCTTTGACTTGGTTCCCAAAGTGAAGCAGGAAGGCTCCTGGCTCAATACCAGGCAGGGGGAGGGAGGAAAAGAAATTGCTCAAAACCCGTTAATATGCACAGTGCTACAAACCTGTGGAAATTTCATAAAAGTGTAGGTTTGTATTACTTCTACTGCTCATTGTTTGTCTATATAAGAGGTTTCTTATTAGTTTTTTGTTTGTTTGTTTGTCCTGGCTTATATGTTAGTGGATGGTGGAGATCTGATCTATAACTCGTGTCCTCATGCTAAGACATCCTCCTTCAGTCCTGTGGAGCCTACCCAGGCGATCATCCAGCTGCCTGATCCACAGCCAGCAGTGTTACCCTCTCCCTGTAGGGCCATATGCCAGTTTTTTGGTAGTCAGTATTGGCTGTGGGCACAGAGGGACTGTGGTTGCTGTAAGCCTTTTTTATTTCCAGGGAAAAGCAGCACTGCTGTGGGCCTGACTTCAGAAAGGGGAACTACTCTAACATATAGATAATAACATATGTGTTGCCAAAGATAGCACAAGAATGAAAGCCACAGAAGTGATGCATCTGATAATGTCATGCAAAACCAGTATGGAAATTGTTTGTTGTATTTATTTGGTTTTCTTCAAATCTTACTTGTTATCATGTTCTCAACTCTTTGCTTGGTAACTGGTAAACTCTTCTGGTGACTTGGTTTAGTAGTCAGCTTGGTCCATCCACATAGCATTAACTAGAGAATGCTGACTACTTGATCTAATGCACAAATGTGGGGAAACTGCCTCGTTCATATGGCAGCTCTTTCTGCTGTGAAATACCATTTGTCATCTTTGCTGATTAGGTAAAAACCTATGTTTGAGGAGTAAGAGAAAAAGCAATACCTTGACAACAAGTTTGTGTTGTCTTTTGGATTCACGTAGTTTTTCATTCCTTTGAGACTTCAGGGCTCCGATGAGTGACTGGCTGGCACAGTGAATGGTATCTGTCTTAGAGATTTCTAGACAGTCTCATGACTAATCAGAAAGCATTATTTATTGGGACTGCAGTGACATAGATATATGACAGAATAGTAGGGGCTTCAATTGGCCATTTAGTAGCAAAAACAGTTCCCTTGATGTGTATCTGCTTGTTTCTTGGCTACATTCCTGATTCCTTCTGAGAACAGTGGAGTCTTTTAGGCTGCTCTGAAATACACACCTCAGTATCTCCTTCAGTAAATTCTGCAGCGCAGGTTTCTCTTCTCCTCGTGTTTTTGAACACCAGTTCCAAAAACAGATGAACTGATCTAATACTGGTTTATTGTGTAAATAAGGGCACCATGGGATGAGGGATAAGTGCAGGACAGTGCTGACGCTGACACTGCTGGGCAGTTGGTGCTTGAAAAGGTTTGAAGTGGGACTTCCCTGGAAATTGTCTGGTCTCACACTGACAAAGGGGGTTTCCACAGTCTGCCTCACCAAAGGCAGAAATCGTCATAAGCTTGTAAGGTGTTTTTATGACTCTGGTTTTGTGTGAAACTCAGACCCTTCCCCTATGCTCTTGTCTTGGACATGATGGTTGTCCAACAGCCACCTGCTAGATGGGCATTCTCCAGCTCCCAGCATCTTGGTTATTTTAGAGGTGTGAGAGTGTGATGCATGAGGGGAGAAAACCCACCACAACAGAGTTGAATGACAGGGAGGAGAAGCTTGAGCCTTGAGTTGCAGGACCCCCACCCCTCCAACTACAACCACTTTCTTGAGGAAACGAGAGAAATCCGTCAACTTGCTGTCCTGCTGTGTCTGTGCCCAGTTTGAACAGCACTTCTGTTCATGCAGCCAGAAGGTGGGATGCCCCCATAGATAATGTGAAAATAAGAAATATCTTACATATCATTCCTTTCGCATAAACCTTAGTTTTCCTTAGTAGTGCACATCTCTAAGATCTTAGCTAATGTAAATGACAAAAAGAAGCCTTATAAATATGAAAATTTTCTTGGAGATTACCTTTGCTTAAAATATGTTGCAAAATACAAGTTCCTGCAGCTAGACTATTTTGACAATAAGCACTGCTACACTTCAATTTTAAAACTGTTATATATTTGTAGGTGAATGGAAGAACCATTTGATTATCTCCCCCTGCCAAACTGCCCCCCCCTTCAAAAAAAAGGGCAAGAAAAAAGCTCTAAAAAGCAGTTTTAGAGACTTCCTTGACACTGAATTCTTGGAAGAGCAGTTTGTTTATACATCTATCCATAGATGGAAGAGAGAAGAGTTTATTATCCCACAGGTTTGCAGGGGAAAAGAAGAATGATATTGTTGTCAGGCAGTCTACCCAGTCTCTTAGCGTCCTTCTTGTAAATTCTGTGTTTGTTTAATGCTTACGACTCTTTTCCCAGCAGTAGGATCACAGAAGTTAACTTCTTTACAGCTGTTATACAGCTTATCTTTAGGTCTCCCTTACAGCAACACAAGGCTTTCCCCAAGCCTTTTTGAGTAAAGCTTCTCTTCTCCACTTAGCACAGGTTGATGCACTTTACATTTAATTAAACTTTTTTTTTTTTAAACTGGAATGCTTGTTCTAAAGGGCATCAGGCCAGTGAACTGTCATCCCGTACATGCTCTTGGGATCCTGACTATCTGCATGCTCAGTTCCCTGTCCTTTAGGTGCTTTAGGTGTCCTTTAGGCCTTTAGGTGCTCAGTTCCCTGTCCTTTAGGTGCTTTAGGTAAGTGAAACCTTACTTTCCTGTTTCACAGAAAATGAAGATGCTGAGTTGCAGCGGGTACATATGTGCAGATGTGGATGGCAGTTCTGTGACTGAAAAGGTGAATTCAACGTGCATTGTGCTATCAAGGCTGTTTCTCTACAAACTAGTGTTCAAATTGATCCCATTCACAAGTCCTTTCTTGATTCTGAGATATCCACTCTCATGTCTCACCTGGTGAGACTTAAAGCAGCTATCAGTCCTGCTTTTAGATGTTTGTTTCAGAAACTGTACTTGAGTCTTTGCTTGTGTTCTCAAGTGTGAGATTTCTCCAAAAACATACATCACTGTTTTAAAAAGTATTGGGTTGCAGTCCAGCTGGAGTTTGATACCATTAGAGATGGGAGCCTACTAGCTTTCCAAATGAATGCATAGCTTTGGCTTTTGGCACTGTAATACTCTGACATCTCTCACATTAAAATCATAACAGTATTATGTAAGAAGAAGTTATTTTGGGTCACTAGCAGAGCCCTCTCAGACTTGGTTAAATCAGCCTTGCAAGTTAAAACACTTGGGCTCCCATCTTCTTCCTGCAGCTTTTTGGAATATAAACGTGTGGGTGGTGTGTCCTTTCCCAGTCATCTGCCCTCTGCTTTGCTCGGGCTGCATCGCTGGCTCTGAACCTGCTCTGCCACAGCAATTCATGTGGCTGTGGGGAGCCCTCGCAGAGGAAGGGCTTACTCAGCACTGGCTTTCACTTCCCATGCCAGCTGCTTTGAGGTGGGACTGGGAGGAAGGAGAAACTGGGGGGCTTTGTGGTCCTGCTGCTCCAGGCTCTGTGGCAGCAGGTGGACAGGAGTTGTGTGGGAAACTGGATACCCAGAAGGGCTTCCAACTCTGCTAAACAAAGTCCCACCTCTGCAGCGGGCACTTGCTTGTTTATGTGTAACTCAGGAGTCGCTGTTTCATTTGGCCTTGTTACTCTTTAGCAAAGGACAAGCGAAGCAGCAGCTGGTGGTGACCAGCAAGAGACGGAGTACAGAATGAATCCAGGGGAACCTTTGCAATGTTGTTGGTAACAAATACTTAAACCTGGTGTTTAGCAAAGGTACAGTTTAGATATGAAAGATGCCATACTTGGACTTGTGTGAGCACTATAAACTCTTCCTTTGGAGACCAATTGCATTCCGAGTGATCCTTGGGTATGAATTACACGTAAAGGGATGGCCATTCAGAGATTTGTTCGTACTTCAGAGGGAATCAGCAACAGGACAGAAGATAAATATTTTAAAACATTCACATGAAATTGCCGTGTCCTCGAAGTCTGTGTGGCAGGGAGAGCGGAGCTGCTGGGCTCCACTGCCGGTGGCACTGGCTGGAGCTGTGCAGGTTGGGAGAGGCCCCCTGGGGCACAGACCAGATGGTGCTCGGCACTGCTCAGGCTTGGGTGAGGTAGTGGTTCTTTCTGCAAACGGCAGTGCTGCGGGTGGTTAGCGCTTCAGAGCTTTTTTGATTAAAATGGGTTCTGAAAATATTTGCAATCATTTTTATTCTACCTGTATTCATGGCAGATTGTTCTTTTGTAAAGTAGCCAATTGAAGAGCACCTGAGAGGTGTAGGGTCTGCAGGGGAGAGAAGGATAAGGTGGAGGTGGCAGCGGTGACCAGCTGTACTCTGTCTCTTGCTGGTCACCCTGCTGCTGGAGGGTTTGGAGCTTTGAGGAACTTATGGGGGGGAAACAAATGAGTGCCTTAAATTCAGGATTGTGCTGCTTGTCTTATCCTTAAGCAAGGTTGTTTTATCCCCAAATAAATCCAAAAAATACTGAAAATTTAGGATTCGTCTGTTGATGTTTCTTTTGTTAACTAATTGGTACTTGCAACATCTATTTTTAAGACTTTGGCATGTTTCCTCTTAGCTACCCTAGAGCGTAGCTGCTCCCACAGAGTGGTGGTTGGTATGCTGCATTTAAGGCAGTGTTTTGTAACCTTTGGATATCTGCCTTTAGCTCTCTGATGGGCTGTGATGAGTCCTTGCAAGCCCCGTGCCACTGGAGCGGTACATCCAAGACAGCTCCGTGTCTGTGTGCCCAGACCTGGGAGCACCGGGTGTCTGCAGGTACATATTAACGAGCTGAAATGAGGATAAAGTCGATGACAGTCAGGCTGCTATTGTGTGGTGCCCAGGCTCTGCCATGGTGACTAAGATGCTGTGATAGTTTCCTTATTGGCCACCATCTGTCTGCTCCTGGCTGGAGCTTCTTGGCTGGCACTCTGCCTTCGGAGAGGGACCAGCACTGCCTCCGCGCAGCACCCAGTGCAGGAGGCTGAGGTAGGGAAGGAGGGAACGATGGATGCCCAGCAGGTTTCTGCTCATAGGTGTGTGATACACTTGTTTAATCACTTTGGAAAAAAAAACCCCAAACTTCTGAGACAGAGTTTTCAGTGTATCCTTGAAGGTTTTGCGTCCTAAATGCACGTATAAATTATTTATTCAATGCATTAACTTTTTTGCAACACCTTTTGTGAAAGGCTTGTACCAATGCCTAATTTTATAATAATAACGTTTTGAACATTTCAACAAAACTTCAAATGTTTCCAGCAGTTTTATGGTGTCATATGATTTAAAATTCAGATTTAAAACGTTGAATTTGGTCACCCAAAAAGAAACAGCATGTCAGTGTGGAGTCTTACTCCCTTTTCTGAAATTGCAGCTAAGGCCCTCAGTATCTCTTTCTCAATAAAGAGAAATGTAAATCAAAAATACTTATAATGTTGCCAGCATCTTGTCCTAGCAATATCCCAGCATATTAAATCATAAAATAAAGAAATAGTACATATCTCCTGGCATATGAAAAATAAAAATATATTTTAAAGTATGTATTTGCTCTAGTCATGCTCCTTAGTGTTCCTGAATTTATACCCTATTTTGCTGTAGAAACTGGCAGCCAACATTACCTGAAAAACTGTTTATACAAGAAACAAAAGACTGGGGAGTCAAGCTCCCATTTTCACTGTTGCACCCAATTTAGGAATATTTTGTAGTAAAGGAAAGGTAAATGCATATACGCCAACCCCTCTTTGTTTTTCTTCATTGTTTAATAAGGCTAAAACCCCCAAAAGGAGCACTGAAGAGGCAGGGATTCTTTGGCAGCTGATCTATTTGTATGTTTAACGTAGAATATTTTTAGCCTGAGATGCAAAAATATGTACTTTTGTATTGAAAGAGACTGTTGTTTCCTTTTATTTAAACCCTGGATGAGAAACAAGATGTCAGACCTATTATAATGCAGCCCAGTAATTAACATATGTTGGTCTGCCTCTGCCAAGGATTTCTTATGAGTAATGTAAGTTGCACAAGTAGAGGAGTCAGGTGGTTTGTCAGTGAAGAATCATACACATGCTTGAATGATCAGATCCTAGAGAAACCATCTGAGGATAGAATGTGTATCTGTGTTTGAATCTAAGAACAATTATAGTTAAAATGACCTCTCAGCTGCGTTAAGTTTGGAGGGGGGGGCGAAGAAAACAACTTCCTCTCCCTCCCTCCCCCATTGAGGGTAAAATATTCTCTTGTCCAGTACTAAGAAAAGGGGGGGATAATGATTCATGGAGGAAGTTTACATTTAGTTTTTGGGTTTACGGGGGTTTTCCTTGTGGTGGTTGTGAGGGGTGGTTTGTTTGATTTTGTTTGGGTTTTTTGCTGTTTGTTTTTGTTTTGCCCAATTTCTGAGTGACTGGAATGAGGAATCTCAGGGAGGCTTTCAAAAACAAGGATCCTCTGTCTCTGACTTTCAGAGACAGCTGTGCATTGCAGTTACATCAGGTGAGTGGCAGGTAGCTGGATGCAACTTTTCCCTTTGGGGGGACCTTTGACAGCGGACAAGTGAAGTGACTTAATTAAACTGAAAGTCTTCTCAGTGATAAATTCTAAGATATTTAATGCACATGTTGCATGTACTATTTATACATGTGTCATGTCCACCTGAACAGACACATTCTGCAGTTAAATACAGGAACGGGGTCAGGGAGTAGAGTAAAAGCTGAAATATTAAAAAAAAATTAAAAGTTTAAAAAGATAGGTGAAGTCAGCTTTTGCGTGGTGGATTTTTTTTTTTCCTAATGAAGCATATATGACCAATTCTGACTTATTTTCCTAATAAATGTTATGGGAAAACAAATGGTATATTGTGGATTTAAATAACTCAAATATTCCTGAACTCTGAAATGTGCTGCAGTTGGTGTTCTCTCTACAAAGAGATTTTGTTTCTTAACCTGAAAGCAGGCTGTTGCACACCAACTCATGGTTTGATGACAATTAGTGACTGCAACTTCTGCACAACTCTCTCAGTGTGACCCCATCATCGTGGCTGAAGGGACTGGAGCATGGAGATGGAATAGGATCAATCAATATCTTTATATATTGCAAGTATTAACAACTTACAAACAGCAGAGGTTCTTTGGTAGTTTATCACCATAGTGTATCACCATAATTTTTTTCTACTTAGAGTTGTGTTTAATTTGTAGTTTGTATTTTGACACTATCTGTCCAGCTGTAAATCAAGCTTGACTGTGACAATGAGGGCCTTCAGGCTACCTTTTGGTTGTAAATTCACAATTGTTTTTGCCTTGAGTGCTGTTTTCAAGATATGCAGTGTGGATAGTCTTGAATGAAAGAACTTCCAATACAGGAAGTGGATTTTGGTGCTTAAACTAATGATTAGATTAATTTAAGATTGCCAGCCTTAAAATATTCAGCCACTAGAATCCAGACCTATAGAATAATTTTAAATAATAATAAACTTGCATTCTTTTGCAAAATATGCCTTTAGGACCCTGTTTAGGGTTCATATTTTCAGGTTTCATCTTGGTTCACAAGCATTGGAAACTCATTAAATGGACAGAGATGCTGCTAGAATTGGTTCCCTTAAGGAGTTGGACCTTTAGAGTACACATGAAGGTACTGTTAGGCTTAGCTCCAGGACTTGTTTCTACTTTCTGCTGTGTTTTCACGCCGTGTTAGGTGGTGGTAGGTCCAATTCACCTGCGGAGGTTGTTTGCCACCCTTTCTCAAAACAGTGTAGTGTAGCTGGTAGTCACACTTACTAATGCTGCTTGCCTGTTTTTCAAATCGTTGAGCAACTTTTGGCTTCCAAAAGAAGTTAAGTAAGGACTGCAGTGGGTCAGAACTTCTGATTTGCAAACTTTTAGTGTCTAGAAAACACTGAGATCTCTAAAAGTGAGATTTTTGGATGTAAAATCTTGTTCCCCCTTCCACTGTCATTATTCTAAACTGGGCAGATTCAGCAGCTTTTGAGGAGATGCTGGAAAATCCAGGTAGTCTAAAGGAGAAATAGCTGGCTGAGAAAAATACGTGGTGAGAAAGATGTAGATGCATTTACTGCCATATCGACATTTTGGCTGTAGAAAGTGAAATTTCTGAACTTGTGTTAATATTTATTGTGCATTCAAATACCCATTGAAAGGCTTTGTGATCTATGGGTACTATTTTTATCTTCATTTACAAATCAGCAGGTGTTCACAGGCCTGTTGGACATCCATCCTTTTGAGGCATTTATGAGTAAACGTTTCTGGCTGTCATAATTTTGGTTGGTCAAGTTCACATTAATTGCTGCACTCTGTGCAGTTGTTCTAACGTTTAAATACTGCCTGTGAGTAGGTTTGATTAAAATTACGTCTCTAGGTGCACACTAAATACCTTTGATACCTCACCTACAAACAACTGTAGAATTGTTGGTGAGAATGACAGCTGCAGGCAATAAACGAGGACAGTAATAGAAGTCTCAGTGCTGGAGAGAGCATCATAAATCATGAGGTGAGAGCAGCGTGTGTGCTGACAAATCGGTGAGCAGCTGCAAACAGCATTTTCCAGGTAAGAATTATTGCACTCGCTCCTGATAACTGCTCAGAAACCACCTCTTCCTTGTATGTGGGCGACTTTGCCCCTGCACAGGTACTCACAGCAGTGTAAGCTGTTGAGCTCTAGTATTTTGCCTGGGAATGGTGTTTTGTGTGGTGTAAGCTACATCTTGTACATTGGACCTTGGTTTTCATCCAAGGTGTATTCAAGTGTGAGTTTTCCCTTTCAGGGAGGAAAATCCCCATGCTTATTGCAGCAGATGAGTTATTTGATTTGGTTTCCTCAGAGACTTTGGAGTAGTGTTCTTGACAGGTGGAGAGAAAGAGACGTATTTGGCTGGTTTTAACAAGCTTGCTTTGTTAGCCCTTGCTGGGTGGGTGGAGTTCAGAGGAGGTGCATATGCCTCTTCAAAAAATAAATGGAAAAAAAAAAGGCTGGAATGTTGCTGCTTAAGTAAGGGATGTGATAATTCAGTCACATAGAAAGCAGTCTTGCTCTTCTACTATAAGAGAGATGAAAACTATTTTAATGAAATAGTGATGGGAAACAGATGGCAAAGAGCTAGTAACTGAAATATTTTTTGAACACTAAAAAATAAGTGTCAAACACATGTCCTCTAATGTAATTATTGCTAAAAGCATAACATGCCAGAATATGTTTTAAAATGTTCAAATCTTTTTTTTTAATATGTAATTAAACCTTAATCTCTTGGGTCTTGGTTAATAGACTTTAATCTTGATAAAGTGGCTTAGAAGTTTTGATGACCAGAAGCTACTGCCACTTTGCTTAGACAAGGGAATGTGACACCAATGCCCTGCTCCAGAAAGGTATTGCAGCTGGCAGCCATTCATAGCTATAATATGCAGTCTTGGAAGACTACCCTTTGGAGTTCATATGCTCTCAGTTTGTTGTCCATGATGGGAGAGGTTGCTAACACACACGTGGGCGTGTTGGGACTGCAGTGTGGGCAGGGCAGCCCCAGCTGAGGGTGCTGGGTGTCTGGCTCAGGTGTGGGGCTCCCCTGGCTCTGGGCCTTGGGAGCACAGCTCCAGCATGCAGCACACTGGTGGATACCAGGAGCCCTAACCAGCAGTGCCCCTGTGCTGCTGCAGGTGTGACCGCAGTGCCTGGCAGCGGTGCCCGGTCCCCACTGTGACAGTGGTACTTGAGTATCTGCAAGGAGTTCTTACAGTTTTGCTGCCCTGTGCTTATGGTTAGAATGCGGTTGTCCTTCTGTTGTATTCAAAACTGCTTACATAAATCATACAAATAAAACATTCATAAGAAATGGTCCTTTGAATAGAGTCATTTAAATATGAGATAATTGTGTCCCAATTTACACCCCACCCCTTCTCCCCTACTGGGCAGCAGGATTTGATCACTGGATTGAGAGAAGACTTCTGGTTTTTTGGAATGGTTTTAGTTTCCTTTTGTGTGGCTGGTTTTGTTGTTTGTTTGTTTGTTTTCTTGTTAAGGTTCTTTTTAAGCTGACTTAGCTACAATTGATACCACTGTCCATGACTGCCTGGTTTCTGCATCAGTGAAAGGAACGCTGGGAACACCCCAGCTAAGCAGGTGGAAGGCCAGGACCTCCCTTTGAGCTCAGCTCAACAGACTTCAGGCTGTGACACTTTTCTCAGAGTGTCCAGGCACCTTGCAGTTCCTTCTAAAAACAAAGAGCATTTTCATACATCTCAGAACAGTGCAACAACCTGGTTTTCTAGAAACTTTTTCTTCTGTAGAATATTCTTCTGACATTGACAAGTGTACAAGAGAAGCTATTTTTCTGAGTTCTTATATTTATGTAACATAGCTAATGTGTTCAGACACCTTAATGTGCTTTTTTTTTCCCTCTAAGTCCCGTTGAAGCGAGTACCTCTTACCAGCCTCACGTGATTTGATACTGAACTTGCTGAAGGGTACCATTCATTGGCTGGTGGCACGGTGACTTTTGGAAAATAAGCTGGACAATGTGCTTTGGTGCTAGCAACACAGGGTTTTGACTGTGGTGTCCCCGGCATGGCCACAGTCCTGCCCTTTCCCCCATCCTCTCTGCCAGCGGGAATGACAGAGGGGACGGTGTGTAGGTGTGCTGGGTCCCATCTGTGCCTCTTCTCACTGTCTCTCAAAGGAACAGATAAATTGTGTCCTGGAGGTGGTGCTGACTGTGTGGCACTAACACAGGGCTGATGGGCATCAGGAAAGGTAGGGTGGCATGGAAGCAAGGGGTCATCACTTCACCATGGCAGGTGGCTTGTATATGGGTCAGCATCTTTTATTGCTTTCCTCATTCACTTCTTCTGGCCAGGAATAAATGATGCCATTAATACTGAGGGGAGCTGTACCATGATGCCCAGTGTGAACATGCTGCTCTCTGAGAAAGGTGGACAATCCCTCTTTCCATCCTGTGGTTTTGTGCTGTCAGGACTACTTAAGCCTCTCGGTTCCCTGCTGCATGTTATTCCTATCCTTCTGCTGTGTTAGCATAAATATTTGTGCAGGTGCACAATGAATCAGACTGCTGAACTGATGAGTATGAAAACAAAAAAACCCTTTTGTGTTTCTTATACGAAAAACAAAAAAACCCTTTTGTGTTTCTTATACGTTTTTTCCCTAGTCTGCTTCCCTGTGTGGCTGCACCAATCACCCGTGAGCAGCACACAGGCAGCAGCAGAGGATTCAGAAGCAGAGCTGTGTGGCAGGCGTGGAGGCAGGAAAGATTGCTTTAACTGGCCCTCCTGCCTAGAAAAATAAGACAGATCCACAGCCTCACAATTAGCAGAAAATAATAAACCCAGCTTGTAAATAGATTGGATCAAGTGATTAAAACCACAATATTTTGATTTGCATAAACTTGTTTTCCTATTAGTACAAGAGCATCTGTTGCTGGGGGCAGGTAGATTCTCACTAAATTAAAACCTAAATTGCACGTAACCTTCCCTACATCAGGCACCCCTCGTCATCTGTTAGAGCAGCCCCTGGAACTAGTCAGGAGTCCTGAAAACAAGAACCAAACAAAGGGAGCTTAGTTCTGCAGGACCATGCCCATGCACTACTCCAGCAGGTTCCTGTCTAAAGCCCTTCATCCATTGTATGATCTTGGGAGGCTGGAGGCCTCTGCCATCTCCAGCAACGTGACCTGGAGAAGTGAAAAGATGCTGGAAGGGCTCAGACTCCAGCCAGTCTGTGGTTGAAGGCACTGGGGAAGCATGGCAGGCCCACCACACAGAGCAGTCCCCCTGAAGCCTTGCTCCTCCCCATGCTGCCTGGTGCTGTCCCGGGGTTGGGATGGATAGTTTGGGATTGCTGGAGAACCTGAGCCTTTTAAAACTCCCTTGTATGTCCTGTGAGGTGGAAGGTAATGTATGAACTGCCACTGAAACCAGCTGTGCTACATCCAGCTGGTTAGTTCTTCCCTTCTGGACCAAGTACCCCCAGCTCTGAGGCTTCTGTTTTGCAGAACGTGACTCTGGTTACCACAGACTAAAAGCCCTAATGTGGATCTTAGGAGATGCTTTTTTTTTTTTTCCTTTGAACAACCTGTGTTTCAACTGAAACTGATTGTTTCCTTTTCTGTCAAACCAGGTCATGGGAACTTTACACTGTACAGTCAGGGAGGAGGTATCACTGAGCTTGAAGTCCATCCTCCCTTGTGGTTGGTGTGGCTACAGGATACCTCTACCACAACCTATCCCTGGCAGAAAAGGTGGCTGTGTATTGTCACAAAGTGTGCAGTAAGACCGAAAGCTAAAGCCTGGAAGGGAGAGCCAAGCTCCAGTTTGCAGCCCTAAAGTATTCCTGCTAGCATCTGCTCTTCCCACCCTTCCTGGAGGGAGCCAATAGCTGGTGGGTGACCTCCTGTTGGTGCCCACGCGGGGCAGGGGGTCTGGCGCAGGCGGCTCCTTTCCGGGAGCCGTGGCCTCCACAGAGGCCAGCTGGCAGCAGCCCCTGGCTCTGTGCCTCTCCTGCTCCCTGCTCAATTTTTGCAGCTTTAGAGCCTCGTTTGGAGGCTGAAGTGCCGCAGAAGAAGCTGTGCTAAAAGGGTGCCTTTTGCATGGTGTGCAGTCCTGCTGTGGTGGGAGCCCTGATTGGTGACTGGGGCTCCTGGGCACCATGATAATAAAAATAACCCTTATTATTAAACTAAGCATGTTGCCTAAGTGCTAGTTGTGATTTTAAATGATTTTTTGTTATGTTTCTTAAAGATCATGGCACACTGTGTTTCTTTGATCTGTATTTTTAGAGGTGTTCTGTTACTCTGAGCGCGGGGGCTGGAGCTCACAGATCAGACTGCAAGTGGCCGTATCCCCTTGGGAGCGTGGAATAAGTCACTCTGGCTGGCTCGTGGGTGTGGATGAGTTACATCTGTGGGGTGCCTCATGCTCCTATGGAATTAAATGTTCTCTCCGTTTATTTTGCATGGGTTAGTTATTAAGGGAAGTTATCACTCTTCATGCCTTACACAAATGAAGTGCCAGAGCCCCCGTTGAACAGAAATGCATAAACCAGTCATCTTCAGGTATGGGAGAAAATTTCCCCAAATAAAAAAGCAAGTGAGATCCTTAAACTGGCCAGTATTTGTGTGCAGTTAACTGTGGGCACTCTAAGCCATCTCAGTGAAGCATTCTACGGGACCATTCATAAAACCTGAAATTAACAAGTACATACGTACACAGGTGACCTTGGTCTAGACTTTGTCCTGATGATGTGAACAGATTTTGAGTAGATTGCTGTTTGGGGTGCCACACAGCATAAAGATTTTGATGAAAAAAATCATGTTCAAATGGGAATAGAGCGGATAGCTTCATACACAGATGTTTTGTGCATCAACCTTTATTGTAAAATAGCTTTTAATAGCTCCAGTTAATTTTTAAATTTTTTTTAAAAATCAAACTTATTCTTAGACCTCAGAAAAAAAATAAGATGACTTATGGTTGAGAACAGAAATTGTCAATACCTTCATGTCTTGCATTAATTTTTCTTTCCAAATTTTGTTTTTATTAAAAACAGAATTCTTGAAAAATGCTGATTTTTCTTAAGGCAACTGATAAATTAAAATGCTTGAACCAGGTCCCTATTCCCAGTGCATGCTATTTCTGAAAATTTGGTATTTTCAAATAACGTAAAGTGAGACTTCCAAACATCTCCAAATTCTTTGAAGTTTTTCAAGTTTATAGACTATTTCTAGAAAACGAGGGCACAGATTCATTTTTGCAGGGGTTTTGGCTCTTCTTTTTGTGATTGGTTCTTTTAATTATATTCCAAACAAATTACCATACTGAAATCTTTCTGTGTGTCAAGATATCAAGAATAACATAGTGTAAGCCTCTGCCATTAATATTCATTGTGATATTTCATAACTGTATCTGTTGAGCAGCACTGATTGAATTTAGAGAAACTGTATTGTTTAAAATCCTTTTCATTAATATATTAAACTCTCACAGCATATTATTGAAATCAGCTTGTACACAGACATTTGATTTTGCATCTCTAGCCTTACCCAAGTTAAGGGACTGTTTGCATCCATTAATGTCATGGTAGGGAAATTTGCACTGGAATTTTTCTGATGGGATGCTGTGTTCTGGTAGCTGTAAGAACTGTACAGGTTTCAGAAATTATTAGTGAGACTTAAGTGTATTACAAATTAATAAAAAGTTATAGAAGATATTGTTTATATTGAAGTACAAAATAAATACTGGATTTTCTTTTAAATAGAAAATGGTTTGGGGGATTTTGACTGTTAATGAATCACTCTGCCAGGCTTTGTGGTTTTAAAGCAAAAATGCATGCACTTTAAAGCATTTAAATTTTTTTCTGTCCTATTTCACTATCAAAGGCTCTACACAAACAGAGGAAACAGGCAGATGAGCTGGTCTATGGGAGGAAATAGTTAAAAGTAGTGAAGCCTAAATGCTATCAAACACATAAACAAACCTCTAAAAGTAACGTTCACATTAACATCAACAACTTACTGGTTTTAAATGTTTCTTGTGACTGATGCCAAAGAAGGAAGGGGCGAGTATGGTGTTTAACCTGATTGAGCCTTGTTGCAACACTGGAAATTGAGCTGCATGCAGCAATTTTTTAAAAAATTTTTTTTTTCTTTTTCCCATCTGTATGCTACGAGTTTCTGGGGAAGGTGAAGAGCAGGCTCAGCCCTGCTTCCTGGGAACAAAGAAGGGACTGCTGCTGCTCATACTCATAGAACTTCTTTTGTATCTTTCCAAGTTTTAATCGTTATGAATAAAACCTGGATTAAACTAGGAAAAGTTTTAGGGCTTTGTTTTGATTTTTTTGTTTTTAATCCTGAAGCTTTTTAAATGCCCCTGCCAGCAGAGGCCACAGGTTTATCTGTGTGCATACCACTGAGGCCACATGAGCTGCCTCGTTACTAACTCCCGTGCGAGTAACTCCAGTGTAAGTTTTTGTAGGAAGAGAGCAAAATGGGTTTACAGCATCCCTTTAGTGCCCGCTCAAATTAATCTGCATGAGGTTTCAGAATACGTACAGTTGAATATTCAAGTTTCAGCCTAGTTCTTTGACAGTATTTTTGCAGAACGCTAACCACTTAAAAGCAGCTTGGGGTTTTAGGTTTTGGATTTCCCCATTGTTCCTCCTCTGTTAGCAAGCCAGGCAATGCAGGATAGGGATAATGCATGACACTGAGAAAGCAGCTCGCTTCTTTGACCCCAGCCACTCAAGAACCAGGTGATGTATTGAGCGCAGGGGAGGAAAATCAAAGTCACAGTCCTGTAAATATTTATATACATAGTAAAGGTTAGATATAAAAATGGTTTTTTAAACTTAGTCAAACTCCTTGCACATAAAGTTAAGAATGTATGTAAATATTTGTAGTCTGGAACCTATTTCAGGTTTTTAAAATATTCAAAGTCCTTTCAAAAATACTCTTTTTTTTTTTTTTTT
>VXAZ01001324.1:3214494-3270850 GCA_013399875.1 Gymnorhina tibicen | reverse complement strand
AGCTGTATAAAAATTTCTTTTTTTTTTTTTTTTTTTTTTTTTTTTTAAAACACTGCAAGGCCTTATGCTGCAGTATTAAAGATGCATTCAGAGAATGCAAACCCCACCGCCTGGGAAACTCCTTCCGGCAGCAGCAGGCAAGGTAACAGCTCACCAACCGGCAGGACGCTTTTGTCTACGTGTTCAGGCTCTCTCTTGCAAGAGTTAAGTGCTCAGTTAGAGGGCAGGAGGCTTGGCTTTGGGTCACTGAACTCCAGGCCGTGGTTGTCTGATTCAGCTAATTCTTCCCCTCCAAACTTCTAAAGTAACTTCGAACAGATTGCTTAGACTTGGAGTGCCTGAGTGCCTATGTGTCCCAGTAATAAAACAGGGTTAATTATGCAATCTTCCATCTCTTGCCTGGACTTCCCTAGTTGGTGTGCAGAAGCTACTTTTACAGTGCTACTGTAAGATAAATAATTTGCAGGTCCCTGTGGTAGTACAGATGTGCAGCTAGCTAGAACTGGGAAGGGTTGCATTTTCATAGGCTCTGAGAAGCTTAGCATGTATCAGTCTTTGTCTTGAGAGCTGTGTTTTTTACTTATTTTATTAGCTCCTGGTGTGAAGGAAGTGATGTTATCCTAGCAACCTCCTGTCTTCATTTGTCCTTCAGCGTTTTTCTCTGTGTGTGTGTGCGTGTGTATACGTATATATTTTCTTAGTAGTGAGTGACTGAAAACATGTGCAAGCCAGCCATGTGCTGATGTTGCACTGACTCCAGCTCTCACCCACCCGCCCACTTTCCTTCCTTCCTTCCTTGGAGAGCTGGCAAACAAATTACAGCCTCAACGTGTGTGCTGCTCAGGCAACGGCCCACTGGGGAAATGCACGGGGGAGAACATTTGGATGCCAGATCAGTGTCTCATTAGGCATTTCTTAGTGTATTTTACAAGTCTGCAGACAAACAGTAGTTAAGACTCAGATGGAGAAAAATTTATATGCTCCCTGCAGGAAAGCAGGGAGGCTGGGGAGTCTGCTGGGGACTGCAGGGCAGTTGCTGCTGCACCTTGGCAAGTCCCACATGGCCATGAAAAGATTCAGTAATGTGCCCTAAAAGCTGATGGGTGGGAGGGTATTGGTGGCCCTCCTGATGACAGGTTTTGAAACGTCAGATTAATTCACTGCTTTCTGCTTTGAGATAAGGTTCAACAGATACTCCACGAAATGTTGGGGTCCGTGTGTGGTACAAGTGTGAAACTGGGCTGAATCTAGCCCAAACCTGCTCAATGAATGGTAATTTGCAAAGTTATGTGGCTGAATCAGATGACTTCGAATGTGTTTTTAAGTGAGGGTTAAAGGAAACATTAAGCCTATGTTTCCTTGTTGCTGTCATTGCTATTTTACCATATTAGAGTCTTAATGGTAATGTTTTGCTTTCTTTTTCACAAACAAGATGACCTTGGCAGTTAATGACCTGCTTACAGTCTTTGGCATGGCTCTGCAGGGGAGGGGGCATTTGTCATATTTATTTAGTAATTTCACATTAGAGAAGATGCTCGACACTGGCTGTGAGGAGGCAGTGAGTGAAGCAGAATAAAGGGACCTCGCATCTAGGAGAAGGGTGGCCCCATTCCAGGGAAGGGGTTCCCCCCTCAGTATGGATGCAGAAGGATCCCGACTGCAGAAAAGAGGATGCAGAAGCTAGGGGTGTGGGCTAATGTGGGGTGGGTCTGCATGTGGACAGCAACAGCCCAGCTGCCTGACGCTGCAGAGGCAGGGAAGAGCAGCTGGTCCCTCCCCAGCTTACTTGGGTGTGTTTTGCCGGCCGGGCAGCTGGGAGTGAATGGCTTCGCTTCAGCGAGGAAAACTTGTCCCTCAGCACCTGCGTAACTGGGCTATGCAGACCACGGCACAGCAACGGGGCCTGATGGTGGGGAGGGCACAGGGGCCAGCAGCCCTGCTGCTGCCTCATCTGTCCTTCAGCAGAGAAATGGTTAAGTGGGGCTGTACATCATCTATATATTTAAAAAAGCCATAAATAAATGGTACCAGGCCTTCCTGACCCACGTCACAGTTACTGGCCAGAGAAATGTTGAGTGTGTTTGGTCTCCACATGCTTGATGCCATGCTCTGCCCCTGTCTATTGCAGCTGTAGAGCTGTAGTTGGAAACCTAATGAATAAAACCAAAGCTCAAAAGTCTGGGGTCTAAGTTTTGTAGTGTTGTTTTTCTTGTGAGGAGAGAGGGAGAAAAAGTTGTCTTGTTTTGTTTTGTTTTTAAATCTAGATTAACCATACAAAGAAGTGTTACGTGTGAACTGCTGCACTGGTAAGAGTAAGCTGGTGCTTTGGAAAGAATTTCTGCCTTTGGAGCAAATAATTTGCTTTTTAAGTTGCTCCGTTGTTTTTTCCTTGGCTTTGGCCATGAGGGAGGGCTGGGTGGTGAAGGGATCCTGTTATGGGTGCTGCAACCACTGAGGGGGACAGTGGGAAGGCTGCCGCCATGTGAGCAGTAATTTTATTTATGTTGGTCTCCTTTCAAACTGTCACAGTAAATCTATTTTCCTTGTCATTTTGTAAATCATTATATAGGATTAGGCCTTTTACCAGCATTTAAGAATTCTGCAGTCATTTTAAGGACTCTCTCCCTCCCTGGCTCAGCCAAGCGATTCCTATTCTTGCTGGTATTCCTCGCTATTTAAATAATGCCGGGCCTGATTAGGAGGAAATGGTCTCTGGAAGGCAACCGACATTTTCAAAAGCGCTGTTCCACAAAGGAGACTTTGAACTGTGCTAAGGCTTTAAAAGTTAAATAATATTTTGAATGTTAGAGTTCTAATGTTTTCCTATTGTCATGGGAGACTTGGATCGAGTCCCAGAATTGTGGTTAACTTTGCCTCCAAGCTTAGGCCTTATTTATTACCACTGAGGAGATGAACTTAAGCTACTTCACCTCTTTTTTTTTTCTTTTTTGTTTTTTTAACTCTTAAACTCGAGACATCTTTTAAATTTTTTTTATTACATCTATTTTAAAAAGAGCTTTACGTTTGCTTCTTTTTCTAATGGAGGCATGAAGAGGATGAGCCATCTCTTGGGGGTGCCAGAGGCGGTGGCAGGGCTGCTGGCGCCCCGGGCACCCCACGTCCCTCTGAGCCCTGTGGAGGGGATGTGAGGCTCCCTGCATCACCTCTGGAATGAAGGCAGTGGAGGCAATTAAAGTCACGAGGAAGGGTCCTGAGGGGAGCCGCGCGAGGCACGGGCAGCAGGGCTGGGCACTGTCCGGGCTGAGGCCGGGCACCGCGGCCGTGGGCAGCTGGCAGGGCGCCCATCCCGCGGGGCTCGGGTGCTGCGGCCCCTCCGGTGCGAGCGGCCCCGCGTGCCCCTCGTGGAGCCAAACAGCGGAAAGGCCCCTTCCGACCCAAACCATTCCGCTCCTCTGCGAAGCCTCGGCAAGGGCAGCCGAGGGGCCTCCGACGGGATGCAGCTCAGGTTTGTGGCTTTCACAAATGAGTTCATTTTCATACAGCAGCCTACTGGAGCCACAGTTTAAGGAGTGGTTTCGATGGAACAAGATTGTTTTAGGAAACAAAGTTAATACTTTAAGGACATTTATGCATTTACTAAGCCCTTTAGAAAGCTGCATGAACTATGATAATAAAATTTGCCATGCGGGTCAAATCGTGGCCTTCATTGTTAGGCCCGGGTTTTTCCTGTCGTCATTCTCCCCTGGGGATTTATTTGGCACGAGGTATGATTTATTTGGCATCACGTAATCTGTGCACGGTAGTCATGAACCCTCGCTTTGAGGACGCGGGGTTCAGGGCTGCTGTTGGTCGATGCAGTCTCCCAGGGCCCATCTTCCATTACTGTGTACTTCCTGCTCATTCCCAGGAGCCTAATTATTAATATAATAATATGTAATAATGGCTTATCAGAACAGATTACGTTAGTGTAACTTGCTTTTACCATAAGTCAGTGCACGTTAAAAGCATTTGCTGGTTTAAGTTGAAAGCTGGGTATGTTTTTCTGCTGAGTAAATGTTCCTTTCCAGCTTCCAAAAGGACAGAAATCCCTCTATATTTAGCAATGTTCAGTGTCTGCTAAAAGCAAAAGAATGGTGGTTTTGTAGTTTCATATTTTGGCCCAGGTGAAAAATGTAATAAATGAAGCACAAGGCAGGGGAAGGGGAAGAACCTAATCAGATCCTAAAGAGACTTCATGAATATTAAGCATTTTCCACTTAAGCAGTCTTTTTAATAATCTGAAACATTAATAGCAGTATGACTGCCTGCAACTACACCAGCTGTATAACAGAGATAAAAGTCCCAGTTTAACGTGATTTTTATCAGCTTACTCATGCTAGTGTTCAACCTGCAGAAGAAGTCACTTCGCATGGTGAAAAACAGCTTTCTAACAACAGGACTGGCTGTATGCACAAATAAACAGTGTAAGTTTGGTTCTTGATCTAGGAAATAATGGAGTAACTGATGGTGGTTTAAATACTTCAGGGTTTTTGTTCCCTTTCCCCCCTCCAAAGTATTCAACCTTAGTGCCTAGTGTTGTACTTAGTGATTCCAGAATAAACCTGTAAATGCATGCTGAGTATTTTCTGGTAACTGATTATAAGAACTGTTTGTTCCCAAGTTAATGAATTCCCTATTAGTTTCCTGCACTCAATTTGTTACATGTATTATAAAATGATTGTAATGTTTTGGGGTTTTCTTAAAGTGTGTGTTTAAATGTAAACTGTTCCAGTAAAGTGAAAAGGTTTGGTTGTGACTGTCTGTGGATATTTAAACCTGTGCTCATTGAAGTCAGGAAGATAGTTGGAAAGTTCTGCTTTCTCAAATCAATTGTATTTTCCTGATTGGTTTGCTTCTTCTTTTGGATTACCCCAAAAGGTAATACTAAGAAAGTATCTGCTGCACTTAATGCCAGATATAAGTATGGGTGAAAGTTTTATACACATGTAAGTGGATAATTAGGTAGCACTTAAAAAAACAACCAAAAGCTAAACAACAAAAAACCCAACGCACACTAAATCTTCTGCTTTGGGCTTGTCTGTTCGATTTCCTGCTCAGAAGGGCTGGTCTGCTCTGCCCCTTCCTCTGACATTTCAGCTTCTGTCTGGGAGCTGCCGAACTGTTTGTACTGAAGCGAACAAGGACCCGTTTCGCTTGCCCTTGGCTTTGCAGGCTGTGATCAGTAAGGTGTTAATCACAGCTGAACTGTTCCTCTGGCAGGTATCAGGTGGGCAGTGTGGAGCGTGGCTCTACACCTAAACTTGGGAATCTGAGCACAGTTAAGACGGGGGTCCATTTTAGGTGATCCCATAATTAATGTAGGTAGAGCTTCTGTCCAGATATGTTTGCTGTTTGCTTGGGGAGCAGAGCCTGGGAGAAGGATGCAGGCTGACTTTGTGCGTGTTCGTCAGGGATGAATACATTGCATGTCCCTGAAAGAGTGGACTGCAAGAAAACAAGAAAGAAAAATGGAACAGCATTTCCTACCACTTACTTGTGTAAGGTCTGGATTGCATTACACATCTGGAAGCAGCTTGCTACTCTCTGTGCATTTGCTAGTGATTAGCTTTTTTTTTTTCTGTAGTGCTTGTAATTTGAGATCTTGCTATGGAGTTAGGGAGGAGTTTCTATAGAAGCAGATACAGTACTTTCTTTTGTAGCAGGTTTTTTAAAGCATTCGTATTGATCCGTTTGAAGGTCTATCTCCTCTAATAACTCAAATTCATTTCTTCCAAAACTCACCATCACTGAATTGCTGTTGTCAAGTTAGAAAAGGTAAATGTGAAAGGATCTCATTCTACTTCGGCAGCAGTTCTTGTTTGTTCCATCTGATGTATTTCTCTTGTCACTATGCTGCAGACCTTGTCTATCCAAGGAAGTGAGTAAACCACTGTTAATAACAAGTGCTTAAAAATATTTTGTTCATGACCTTTGGAAAAGTTGAACTTAAGAGATTAAAAATAGAGAAGGAAAACTGTATTTCCCTCTTGCTTACCCCCGCTCCTTCCCTAGAGATATGGAACCTTGAAACTCTGACAGCATTTATGTGTTCTCTTCCAAATCTAAGAAGTGACAGGAAGCATTCTCTGCTAGGTGTTGTAGCCAGGCTTAAAAAAACCCCAAAAAAACAAATAAAAATAACCCATAGAAACTTTGGGGACTGCTGGAAATGAATACTGGATATTTCATAGAAGTCCTTTCCTAATTGATACTGGAAATTTCAAGTTATGTATATATTTAAAATATTTGGTCACAATTCGAAAAAGCCCCTATGAGCTGATTTGGTGTATTGCATATTTTTAGTATCTGTGATTGTTACTTGTTTGTTTAAGTGAAGAAAGCTTTCTAGGATGAAAAGGACAGACTAAAGTGGGCTATTTGCTGCAAACAAAGTATGTTCTCTTTCTGGTACCTGTGGGAACAATTTCAGTCTGTAATATCATAGAAGTTACCTCTGCCTGCTCCCCTGCCCACCACTGCCCTGGGGAATTTTTTTTGAGTGTCAAGAGCAGGGATTTAGAAGACTTCGAGAAAACTGCTTTTTTTGGGAGCTGATGACATCATGTGTCTGTTTGTAGCTTTCTTGGGCAAATCAGTGAATATTAGTGCTGTACTGTTTATCACCCCATAATGTGTAAGCCCTTTTAGTTATGGACCAATAACTCATGGGTTACACAGTGGTGTCTGAGTGATTTGGAGCTCTCCTGGAGGGAGAATGGAGCGGCATGAAGCTGTGGTAACCATCTTTCGCCCTAGCATTTTGTGCATCAGCTGTGTAGCGTTTTTAGTTATTGCTAAAATTTGTGGTAGGAAGCTGCCTGAAATGAAATGTGAGGAACTCTGTATAATAATAAAATCAATTGGACTGTTTCCCCAGTAATTCTGGAGACTGATGCATCATTAATGTTGGTAATACAGTAGCTGTCAGATCACAAACTTCTCAATAAATGTGCAGCTGGCAGGCTTTGATGGAAATTGGAGGCAAGCAGAGAATGAGATTTAGGGCTTTGATATATGGGGTGTCAGCCATGTGATGAAGTTTTTATCAATTTCTGTCACTTCTGTCTCTTATGTTCACTACATATGTGGTCTTCCTTGCAGTTTCTGGTGGTGACTGAAATGATAGCTGCACCTTTTTAATGTTTAGTAACAGAGATAGAGGTTAAAAGAAGAGGCAAGTTCACTTTTAAATACGTTGTTTTGTATATGGTGGCATCATATAAGAAATGTAATGTGATCAGTGATCACCTGTTATACAGTTAGTGATTTATTAGTCATTATAATAACTTCAGATGGCAACTGGAAGCAGAACTAATCATCAAGGAACTTGCCTGAATACAATAGCAAGGCAGTTGCTCAGTATCCTGATTAACTGCCTATACCAGGGAGGCATCAGGGGAACCGGGTGAGTGACTTTTCCAATCCTTCTGACTCTTTTTTGTCATGTTTTTGTTTTAAATTGCTTAGTAAATCAGGAATTCTCTGTATCTTTAGAATAACCCTTTTGAAAGACTTCCTAGAGCAGTTACTTGAAAAAATCAAATGGGGATGTTGCAAATTGCCATCAACCCTGATTTAGATCAGAATTACATAAACAGCTGGAAAGTGACACAAATATCTGCAACATAAAGGAAAAATAAACCAACTAGTTTGCTAAGAGTAAATACTGATAAGGACATTTGAATCTGAGCACTTTGCACTTACGAGTTGTGAGGAACAGGTTTTCATTGTGGGCTACACTGATTTACATGTTCACAAAGTTGGGATGTGAGTTTTTCTCTCTTCACACTCTTGAAACAAAATGAGGTTTCTAGAAACACAAAACAAGCCCTTGCCCATTGTAAGGATAAGTTTCTGACTGCATCACATTAGCAATAGCTCTGGGTGGCTCTGGGCCAAAGTTGGCTGAGGGAGTTGAAGCTGCTTGCGAGCAGTGTAGGACCAGGGTGTACACTTGGAGCTGCTCTTGCAGGGGAGGTCGTAACTCCTTGTACAGAGTTCTTGTTAATTTGTGATCTCAGCAAACTTTGGGAGAAACTGCTTTTCTTGTTTGGATTTTTGACGTGAACAAAGAGAGCGTGCAGATGCTTTATAGATAAACCTTGAAAGCATGATGATTTGTCCCTTGTTCTACCTCCACGGATTCTTACAGGGAGGATGTAATTGGTACTTTTCCTGCGTTAAATCCCATGGAAATTATTAGTAATGTAGCTCTGCATAAAATATATTACAGGAGTTTAGTTAAAAGAAATGCCCTTTAAAAATTTGATGGGCTGATTCTCCATGGGCAGATACCAGACTTAGAAGAGTTTTTTTCAGTATAACCCAATGCTTTTTCAGTAGTTTGGATTTGGCTAATGCCTTATCCACACTCCTGTATTTGCTGCCATTTTAGCTACAATTCTGTGAGTTGAGGTCAACTAACAAAAGTTTGAGCAAAAGTTTTTGGCCCATTTTTCCCCCTTGGGATTTTTTTGTATCTGTACAAAAACAGTTTTTCATACTGAATACCTACAGAGAAGTGTCAAGTGCACAAGAATTGGAGGAAAATATTTTAATTTTTATCCCTTCTGTATTTTGAAATGAGTAATATGCAGAGTAAAGAATTCTGAAACAGTATTTCACGGGAAGATTTTAATTCCCATTGAAGTAGTTCCCTCAATGTGTCTTTAGGACCTCCTCCTGAGGTCCTAAACTGATCTGTTCCTCTCTTGTCTGTTCCCACTTTGCTTGGCGCCTTAGAACTGGAAGCTGTGTTTAGAAAGCAAGCTACAATGGTTGCAAATACATGCATGTGCTGCTACTTTTTTAAACACTATTGCTGGTTTACATGTAGGTGCCTCCCCTTGTTCTACTCATTGGTAACTATCTATTTCCTTAATTCATGATAACTGTATGCATGTATAGAGGTGTCTGTGTAATATGTATATTTCTATATATTTGTATTCAATATACTGTATATTGTTCTATATATTATGTACTTGATTTTCTTAAAATGATGCTGTCAGAGGCTTTTTGGTATGGTATGATTTAAAATATTTTTTTTTCTTTATGTGTGAGTTTTCAGGAGTTAAAACTGAATGGGTTTTTTTTTTTGGTGTTGAAAGCCAAGCTTGCCTTTTATGGGTTAGACAGTGTTGTTTGTGTATGGATAGACAGTATTCATTTTAGCAAAAAGGCTCTGCATCTGGCTCGTAGTCTCATAGGCAGATGAAATCATGAGGAATAGCTGGTAATGTCAAGTAGAATACATGATAAAATTATTAAATTATGTAGCATTGTCTAATCTGCTCACACAGCTTTGCCTGTTACAAGTGACAAACTAATATGCCATCAGACTTGACAGCCCTCTTAGTTTATTGTAGAAACTCAACACAAACTGTCGTTCATGTGCTCTAGAAGTGATGTGTTTCAGATAACAGGAAATACATTCCTCCGGCACCTTATAAAACCGTACAGCTGGCTGAGTGTTATGTGAAAGAAAGCATGGAGTCCGGTTCATAATAACAAATTCAGCTTAGACGGAGTGCATGTGCTTGGCCGCTTGCTTTCCTTTTGTAAAAGTTTGTGAAACCATTCTTTTAAAATCAGTGATTTTGTTAGAAGATAAGCAGAATCTTATCTGCTGCAGAGATGTAGACCCAGAGTATGTGAAGTTATACCTCAGCATGGCATGAAAATTTCAGTGGCGTTAAAATCTGTCAGTCGAATTTCTGGCCTGTACAATACTTCAAGTGGATGTTTTCATGGAGTTCAGGGCATGCCAGAGCCACAAACAGGAGCTCAGGTTTCAACCCCCTGTTGTAATGGTTATAGGTTTCAGTTTCTCAGTGTGTGATGTGCAGGAAAATTTGCAGATGACACCAAGCTGGTGGGGGAGTGTTGATCTGCTGAAGGGTAGGAGGGCTCTGCAGAGGAATCTGAACAGGCTGGAAAGATGGGCTGAATACAGTGATAAGAGGTTTAACAAGACCAAGTGCTGGGTCCTGCACTTTGGCCACAACAACCCCCTGCAGCACTACAGGCTGGGGGCAGTGGCTGGACAGTGGCCAGGCAGGAAGGGACGTGGGGGTACTGATTGATGGCAGGCTGAACATGAGCCAGCAGTGTGCCCAGATGGCCAAGAAGGCAAATGGCATCCTAGGCCGAATCAGCAATAGTGTGGCCAGCAGAACCAGGCAAGGGATCATCCCCCTGTACTTGGCACTGGCGAGGCCACACCTCGAGTGCTGTGTCCAGTTCTGAGCCCCCCGGTTTAGGAAAGATGTTGAGCTGCTGGGATGTGTCCAGAGAAGGGCAGCGGGGCTGGGGAAGGGTCTAAAACACAAGTCCTGTGAGGAGCAGCTGAGGGAGCTGAGGTTGTTCAGTCTGGAGATGAGGAGATTCAAGGGAGACCGTATCAGTCTCTACAACCACCTCAAAGGAGGTTGTAGCCAGCTGGGAATTGGTCTCTTCTCCCAGGCAGCCAGTGACAGGACAAAAGGACACAGTTTTAAGCTGTGTTGGGGAGGTTTAGGTTGGACATCAGGAAGAATTTCTTCACGGAAAGGGTGATTAAACATTGAAAGGGGCTGCCCGGGGAGGTGGTGGGGTCACCGTCCCTGGAGGTGTTTGCGAAAAGACTGAATGTAGCACTCAGTGCCATGTCTAGTTGACAAGGTGGTGTTCGGTCATAGGTTGGACTTGATGATCTCAGAGGTCTTTTCCAGCCTAATCATTTCTGTGATTCTTTGGGTTGAGCATCATCCCTTTGAGGTAGGTCTAATGAGGGGTGATGTAGAACATGCATCTCTACTGCCTTGGCCTGTGTTCATTTGTCTGGTTACTTCTATCCATATTAATATATACCTGGCTTCCTTTCTGGAAATACTGAATGTGGTGCCAAGCCTTGTGATGGTTTATGGACTGATGAACAGGTGCCTGATCAGCTGGCTTGCACCAGTCACATCTTGGAGAGAAACTTCTCTTCAGAGGCAAAGCGGTTTGCCACTGTACTCACCCACTGCTACACTGAGCTAGTACCAATCAGTTGAGAACATCTGTACATCTTAAAATGTATCCAAGTCTAATGGCTCAGACTAGAGTAAATTTGAAGCTGCTTTTAAAGTAGGTGCTGCTGATGGAAGATGAGAGTTTATAATGGGAGTACAAAATTTTGCATTTCCTTGGGTTCACTGCATTCACTACCAGTGAGACAGCCCCAAAAAATAGACCCATCATGGCAAGAAAACCAAACTTGCTCCAGTAGAACATATATTTCATCCTCTTTTAATCTATCTGTGCTATTCTGTAGGCTGCAACTGATTTGAAACCAGGTATAAGAATAAGGAGGATCTCTGTTCTGTTGTAGTTGTCAAGTGCAGTATCTAAGAAAAGTGGTTAGAATGAACAGTTTGGAATTGATATATATTTCTCTCCCTCTCTAAGGTCAAAGGACAGCCTGACGTAGAATTTTGAAAGGGAGTTGTCTTCCCTGATTCTCTTTTGGGAAGAAAACTTCTATCCCTTGAATCAACTGAGCTGCTTTATTTTCATGTTTGCTCTCCGATGCATTGTCACAAGATCTGATATTTGAAATTTCTTCAAAGTACTCTACTCATAATAAAATTTTGCCAAAAGTGCTGATCCAGATTAGCAAGAACATGACACATCAGTGAAGTATCAGACATGATAAAAATTAGTTTTAACACATAGGATCAGACCCATTAAGATTCCAGACTAATTAGAGACTGAATTAGCCTTGAATTACAACCGATTTTCATATCTTTTTTGAGATGGAAAGACAAAGTAGTAACAAGCAAAGAGATGGAGCTTTTAAAAGTTCAGATTTTTCCAAGAAGGAAAATGGCTGGAATAAGATTAAGTTGCCTTTGTCTTGTTTCTCTTTGAAAATACATCATGTAATCATTGGTCTTGAAACTTAGCTTTAGTTTTCTCTGTGTGTTACAGGAATGAAAAATACTGTTAAATTATCCTTGTTGATGAGCAGAAGATAACACTTATTGTCTAAATTGTTTCACTGAGCTTACTGACACTGCACAATAATGCTGTTGTCCTCGAGCCACTGTGTGCCACCATACACTCTATTTAAAAACAAAAAGTGTGTACATACTGTATTTTTTGATGTCTTGAGGCATGCATTCAGGGTGTTTTAGTTACAGGCTTCAGAATTGGGCAAAAGTTTATTAGTTATACCTTTAATAAGATTTACTCTGATACTAAATGAGTAAAGCTTATCCTAAAACTGCTTAGGATAATTTAGTTGGTTGATTGGATTTGTTTCTTGTGGAAGAAACTTCTCACAGATTGCAGTCTTTGTGTTGGGCAGGAAGAGTGAGTACTGTCTTAGAGCCATTTGCTTTGAGGTAAATCCTCAGTATCACATCTTTGCGGGGAGTGTGTTCTTCCCTTCTAAAACATTTGTGCATTAAATCAGTGGGACAATTGGTGAGTGTTGATGGTAACATCTAAAAAAAGAGGGCAGAGTGTTTTGCTTACTCTTAAAACTAAGTATGTAGGAAGAGCCAGAGTATATTCAGGTCTGTTTTGTGTGAATGTTAATTGAGCCAGTTTTGAGTTAAGTTTTAAGTCTGTTTGAGCTCAAGTTCAGTCAAGCACATGTTAATTTTGTCCTTACTTAGAAAAGTGCTTACATTGACCATATGCTTAAATATCATCAGTTGCTGAATGAAACTCTGAAAACCCTCAGGTGTTCTGCTGGCTTGCTTTTATCACAGTCTCTGTGCCTCCTAACAGGAAGTGGGTATAGGAATATCTTTGGTGGCATAAGAATTTTAGGAGTAGAGCAGGAATTTGTAAGTATATCATGCTGTCTCATTTTGGGCTTGAGGGGAACCAGTGAACTTGGTCTGTGGCTCTACATTCTTCATGTAGTGACATAACTGTTGGTGAGAATATCAGAGCACTGTACAATTCAATATTGAAGTTTTAAGGAGCCTTATAAAAATCTGTTCTTTTATTCTAAAGGTATCACTTGCTATAGTGATACCTTCTCAAGTATTTGCCTAGCTGTTTTTTTGGAAGATCCAAAGGTTTACATTGTAATTGGAAGTTCTTTCTGAATTTGTTGCATTTTTAAAAACATCCAGTGCATTTTACACTGCAAATGCTTCGTTTTCCTATGATCTATGCAAGTTCTACATGTTAGTAATAACTTACTATTTATATTTTTAACCTGATACAGTTTTACCTTGAAGCTTAAGTGTGAGAAAAGAGAGGAAGCTAGAATATTAATTTTGTTAGCTTAGCTAAATATAAGATTAAGGTACAGAAAGCTAAGTGCAAACAGCTGCTGACTATGACAAGGGGTACTTGGTGTATGTTGTCGCAAAAGTTAGAAAATATGTTGATGAATATCTTGAGTAAGATGAATTTATATAACTTGTTTTAACTTGGAAGAGGGCTTGAGATATATGTCTAATAAATATTGATGGTTTGTAACTGAGTTTGTTGTGCAGATAAATGCCATCTGACTATTATTGTCAAGCTTGTTTTAACCTTCAGAGATAAGTTTTTTTTTGCGAGAAACATACTGCAAAAGCTCTCTGGCAAAAAGTCAAGAATTGAAATTTGGTGGTCTACTTAAAAACGCTACTTGTAGTGAAAAAGATGGACAGTACGGGGTGGGATTTTTTTATTTGTTTGGGTTGGGGTTTTTTTTGTCCTTAATTTAATATATATAATTATTTAGCTGTTGTTCCACCCAGCAGAGCATTTCAGTGAATGCTTAATTCTGCAGCTGGCCTTTAATTTCAGGGTATACCATTGTAGCAAAACACTTCGCTGTATTCTTTATCCAGAGTCATCTGAAATCATACATAGTCATTCTGTTTAGATAAGCTAGCCTTGTTTTGGGACTCACAACCTGCTCTCTGGTACAGCTTAAGTGCTGTACCATGAGATTCAAAGAAGTTTCTGTGAGAGCTTAAAAAGTCTTTCGAAAAGTATTCTTTAATATTTTACAATGCTCACTTGAATTTAGGCCAGGGACAAAGGCCCATATTAAACAGAGTGCCGGGATCACACAGGTGATAAACAAGGAAGTTTATTCTGAAGCGCCCTTCTTTGTCCTGCAAGATGTGCTGCTGCTGTTTTCTGCCCTTCTCCTTAGCCCTGATTCAGTTCCAGGGTCTTGAGGATCTGCTTTATGGAAAATCTAAAAAGCAGCGGAGGTGACACGAGTCGTGGGTTACGTGCATCCCAATGCATTATTTACATCCAAGAGATGATCGCATCCTGTGTGAGAGGGCACCGAGCGCAGCCCTGGGTGCTGACCCTGCGCTGTGCCGGTGTCGCGGCGCACACGGGCGGGGTGAGGGGGGCAGTGGGGCGCTAAGGCTGCGCCTCCTCCCGTCACCCGCTGCCGCGGCGGCTCGCAGGCTGGCGCGATTCAGCCGCTGCTTCTGTTCCGCGCCTTTCTTTCGAAAGGTTGAAAGCTCTTCGAGGAAAACGTAGTTGCGTGATAGGTTATGGAATACTGTGAATCAAGGCCTTTATAAAATGAGCATGTAACCCGCTTTCATTCAATGGTAACTCGCCTTTTTCAGAAAGTGTTTTTAGATTTGACCATTAGATTAACATTTAAGTGTCTGTGTATTCAACAATGTCACCAGAGTTTCCTTATGAGGAAAATAAAGCTCATTTGCATCACCAGGTACTGAACTGTTTTTAATAAAAGCATTTCTCAGGAACATAAAGTTTTTATCATTTGAAAGCAAAATGCTTTAGACTAACAGTGAGGAGATACTAGAACTGGGAAAGCATGATAAAGGTTCCAAGTACTTATTTATTATTAGGTTCACATTTTCAAGATTATGAATTCTGAAATCAGTGTTTCAGGGTTGCTAGTCCAGTTACCTTTTGACTTTGCTCATTTTTTTGGATGTGTGGCTATGGAGAAGCTGAGCTTTTTTTTTAGCATTCTTGCAGTAAGACGCTGATAGAGTTATGAGCTTGGTGTTTCTCATATGTGAGGCTCTTAGATTAAAAACAGAGTAAACAACTGATCTACATGTCAATTTTTTAATGTTTTCTTTTAGTGGAACGGAAGGACCTAGGAGTTGCAAGAAGAATCCAATTCCTTTTTTCTAACTTACATTTGCAGAACCTGGTTAGGAACTCTTGATTACTATAATTACATACAATAACAAAACTAAAGTCCTTTGGAGAAACCCAAGGTAATTTCCAGTGGTGTTTGTGGATGGATTAATTATTTTAATATATCTGGAGTAATGCCTCCTAGTTCTTCCCCCTTCCCTCGCCCCACCCTTCGGCATTACTGTAAAGAAAACTTTCCTTGCAAAGGACTTAATTGGCTGTAATTTGTTGGATAGATAGAAGCTGTCAGGAAATGGACAACAGAGCTGTGTTGGATACAAGTTCTGTGTGGTTTTGATTTATTTAGGTATTTTGGGCTTTCTCCCGAAGGGTGTTGCTGAAGTTTCAACTTCTGAAAATTGGATCAAGGACTGTCTTGTGTCTGACTTCAAAACAATATTAGTAATAAAAAGGGTGGAGCAAGACCACTGCTCCTAGGGGACTGAAAACAGTTTTAGTGATGTGATCTTTCAGAGAGCTCCTGTGCTTCCTCTCCACACAGCTGGAGTTGCAGGGAGGAGAGGTAGCTTATGGGGCCTCAAAACTGATGGATTAATGAACAGCTGCTAGCATTTGGGGGGCTGGGAGCTGGCATAAACTAAAAATGCTGTTGACTTTCTATTACCAGGTTATTACTTCCAGTAATTTCCATTGCAAGTTCCCCTTTTCCTTTTTTCTCCATTCCAGAACAAAAACTTAAATTGCTGGTAACTCATTTACTCGATACAGTGATTTTACAGGCTGACGTTGATGTTGTTAGAATGAGTGAAAAGACCTTTTTTTTAATTCTTTTTATTTCAGCTGTTGGAGCCAACATACTGGAATATGCATACACTCAGGGTCACTGTGTTCATAATGTGATGACACCTGTTACATCTTAATAAATCAATACATTTCTATGCTTTTCATCATTGTTTGGGTTCTTTGGCCTATAGTCTTTGAACCTTGGATTTTGTGCTTGAAGTCCTTAAGAAACGGCCAAATACAAAGCTAAAACATGAAAAAATAACAGCTGTGTGATAATAAAAATGCACTGATGGTAATAGGATGAGTAATAGTAGTATAGAATAGTAATAAGGTAAAAGTAAAATGTTCTGCTAGAACTGGGGGCTGATTAACAAAAAAACCCAACAAGTTAAAGCCTAGGTATCAGCAAAATTTGTGTTGTCTGCATTAATGTAGAAACAAAACTTTTGACTTCATTAACCTTAGAATTAGTGTATTGCCATAAAGCAGCTTGGCAATGTCATGTCAGTTTTTGGAAGAAAAAATTGTCTGAGTTTAGAAGTCTATAGTTTAACCTCCTATCCATTATAGCTATCTGCAAGTGTATTTGTTTGAACCCCCCAAGCAAAACTATATCCATGTTTGCCAGAATGTTCTTGTGCCATTCAGGCAAGTCTGTACAAGTCCCTACCACTCTGCTTTTTTGGCAGAGGTTTGGTTGAAGTTCAGGTAATTGCACAGTAAACTCCAAAGGAAACTTGAATGTGTGAACCTGTACATACCTTCAAAAAGAAAGAAAAGCTGGTGTTACCCAAATTTGGCACAGCTCCAGTCATTACCTGTTGCTCATCAACTCTAACCTGTGTGTAGCAACTCCTTTCCTATCTTCTCATGAGGTTACACTTGTATCACCAGGGGAATGTGTTGGCATTTGAGATCAGAAGGCTTCCAGAGACTTCGTTGGCAGAGCTGCTGGCATGAAAAGGCTCGTGGTCTGCGTCTAGAGGGCAGCCAGTTTAAATGTGGGTACAGGGATTGAAACTGCTTTGTTTGCATTCTTTTTCCATCGTTGCTGATCTAGACGTTATTTTATTTGGTGATTTGGGAAGATAAAAGCTGATGGGAGAATGGGCTCTGTGCAGACAAGGGTCATGAAAGTGCTGAGGACGTGCATGGATGGCTTTGACAAAAGGGCCAAAGTGTAGACAAGCCGCTGTTGTGAGACAGCAGCAGTTGCACTTGTGGAAGCAAACACAGCCTTCCCAGCACATGTGAGTGGTGAAAAAGGCTAAAGAGCTGGAGAGTGGGGCTGCCTTCCGAGAAATGATTGGCAGGGCTGGAAGATAACTCATTACAGAATCAGCAGAAGACTGGGAAACATTCGTTTATGCCAATTCAAATTGCTCTGGTCTCTAGAGACTTGGCAGTGTGATTCACTGCTATGAAATATTCAGGTTTTAATCATCATTGCCTAGTGCAAAAATTGTAACTTGGTCATTTCTAAAATGTTGAGCTTTTATTCTGCATAAACAAGTGTGAATGTATATAGCAAATGCATGTCAATGGGTACAAAGTACAGCTATATATTAAACTTATAAAAACATGAATGTATCTATAATGTATACGCATTTATATTTACTTGTCTGCAATCTTAAAAGGGCTGTGGAAGAAATTATTTGTCTGCTGGGAACAATTGGTGCATGTGTTGGTGAATGAAGAGTAGGGCACAGAACTGAGCGTTGGGTATGCTGGCAGATTAGCAGTGGCTCAGCACAAAGCATTTAACATCTGGTCATATATTTTTCACAGTAACTTAAATACATGTCTGAATTGTTCTTAAAGCGTTACTTAACCGACAAAAATCCAGGTTTTGTCAGTGTGTCAAACTCTGCTGGGTCTGAAGGTGAATTTCTGGGAAAGCTGGTATTTTTGTTTCAGATTTGCCCAGCTGTTCCTCATTGCCAGACTTATTGCTGCAGAACAGTCCACAGCTACAGGTCACCCTTTTTCTTCAGCTGTTTTCTAGGAATCCCAAACCCTAGTACTTTTCCTTCTGTTCCTGGCTACTCTTACAGCTTGAAGTCATTATGCTTCCTGTTATCCAAGCAAGCTGTCCCCTAATAAACACAGATAAGCCATTCTGTTCTACCAGATCATTGCATTGTCCCATTTCTGCTGTATTGTGGAAGTGTGTGGCACTCCTGGAAACAATGTGTTCCCAGCTCTCCCCCTCCACCTAGTCACCGTGGCTTGCCTGCCAATTTATTCTCTTTGAATGTAGGTTTGGTCATTTTCATACAGCTATGCCAAGGATTACTTAGTAATTGCAGTGGGATTTGGAGTGACCATATAATGGAGGGGAAAACAGATTTGTGTACTTTCTGCTTTTTATAGACAGATGAGCAAGGGCTCACAGGTTCGTTAAAACACAACTCAAATACTGGGCCTTAACAGCTGCCAAAGGCCCTCTGGTCTGCTTGATGATCTGAAGGCTTCTGTTTTAGTATGATATCAAAGGAGATAGAAGTGCATGAAACATAGGCTTTAACTGAACAGAAGCAGCATTTGAAAACCTAGCCTAAATCCCTTTTGTAAGAGTTTTTTGTTTGGGTGGGTTTTGTTTGTTTGGTTTGTTTCCTGAAGGACCCCAAAGCTGCTGGTTTTTTTCATAAGTTCTTATTAAAGTTTTGACACTCAGTTTTCCCCATGCATACTGTCATAGCTATGTAATTCATATCTCTTAATAATTCCTCCTGAAATGTATGAATAATAGGAAAAAGCAAAATTCCTGATGTTATTAATGCAGAAATTTTGTGTGTGAAGATGGCCTGTGTTTTGCTCTAAAATGTATTGTTCTTATTCCTTGGTCCCCTGTGCTCATTTTAAAGTCCTTTCTGCACAGCTGAAGTGCAAAGTAATAAATAGATTATATTATTAGACCCAAGTTGTATGTATGTATTTTTCTTCTCAGAATTTCATTGAGAAGGTGAGCTTTTGTATTTTGGCATTTGGAAAGAAGCACGGGGTATATTTTAAACGCCAGATAAAATTCATGTTTCAAAATTGCAGTGGCTGAGGTGTCTGTGTTGGACCATGAGGCCTCAGAGCCCTCCTTGCTGCAGCGGGAAGGATTCAGATTCTGTCTGATTTTTCTTACAAGGCTTTAGCTTGCTGATTAGTATTGATTGCTGAACGAATTGGCCACTTGACTAGATGCTGAATCAAATAATCCCCTCAGTTCTTCTTTGCAAATCCATTGTCGTGGAACAAGTTGCTGAGAAGCTTTGCATACGTGCCACAGTGTGATGGGAAATTCTCTCACAGCCTGACTGGCAAAAATTGCACCTTTTCTCTACTTCTTAACATCTTATTGACAAGTGATATTTGTACATAAATTTTAGGGCAATAGTTTGTAGTTACATCTAATAGAATAACAAAAAAAAGGGCCAGAAGTAGCTTTTCGATGCATCTAAGTGATTTAGACACAGCAAGATTGAGCCTTCTAAATCACATAGGTAGTGTTGAAAAATTTCCCCATCTCTTTCTATCTGAACATTCTCTACTGACTCAGCTCTTGACACACAGCATAAACAGAGGACCTGTAGCTAATGCAGCTTTTAAATTTTGTGTTCTAAACTGGTCTCCAAGATATTGGTGACACCCATCAAGTGTCCCTGTCCTACCAGCTCAAGACCTTTGCAGTAGTATGGGATGCTGCATGACAAGTACGTGGGGATGCTGGCTGGGGAAGCAGGGAGCAGGTGGTACCATCGAAAGCAGCCAGGGATTTTGTGTGCAAGTTTCGGGGAAATGCAGTGGTTCTGGTGTGTGTTAATTGAAATTCTTAGAATATAAACTGCAACTGATATTTCTAAGCCATTACTGCTGACACGTGAAAGTAAGGATTGACCAAATGGGAGATGCAGGATCAGCCATGTACTCCTTATTTTTGCTAACTGGCTTGTACAAAGCTCAGGAAAGTCAAGTGATTCCTACCACGGTGCTGTTTGCAGACTTGGAGCCTCTGGCTGAAAGACAGTTGGTTTCCTGTTGGTCATTTTGGGGTCTGACTGCTCTGTCAGTTACCTCTTTCCTCAATCCTCAATGTCCTCTCTTGACTACTGCATTTTTGTTATTGTTCACAGAAGAAGCTTGGCTGAAGCCTTCTTACAGGAATTCTAGTTCTGCATTTCACATTAGCTATAACTGGAATTACTATGAAAATACTGGCTTTAGTTGATAACTTCAGATAACCAGTTAGTAAATACTTCTTGCTCAGCTAACTCCTATTCCATTTGAAAGTATTTCAGGTTATTTGATGAGAGGAGGAAATAATTCACATGGGAAATATGAGCTATGGAAAAGCCTCTGATCTTGGAGCACGAGGAATATATAGTATTAAGTCATGAATTGTATTGTACTGTATCAGGCATCCATACACTGCAGCTGTACTTTTGTTCTAGGAATATCAGAATTGTCAGTAATAAGTTTCATTCAGGAGGTTATCCTTGTAAAGAGTCCTTTGGAGACAGTTTTTTTTGCCCCTCTGCTTTGGTTGCTGATTAAATTCCTGAGCCTGAATTTCTTGTAATGAGAAATTAGCTCTTGGATGAATTTCCAGAGGAAAAGTATTGACTAAGAGCTATTTGTGACCATCTGAGCTTCAGGATGAGGAAATGTGCTAGAGGTAGAAAATACAGCCTACTATATATGCACACCCAGATCATGGTTCACTGATTTTTTTTTTTTTTTTCCTCTTCTGGGAGACTAATACTCAGTCTCATCCATTGACCACTGATAGCAGAAGTCTGTGACAAAGGAAAGAAACATCAGAATTTGTGAACAGAATAAGAGAATTCATTTTATTAAGATGCAAAGAAAATATCAGAAGTAGTTTAAATGTAGCTTATTATTACAAAATAATGGAAGCATTGCTATAATAAATACCTGAAAACATGTGTGTAGTGTACAAAATAATAAAGATGTTAATGTCTTTGGACAGGAGACATGAAAAAGTTTCAGCTAACAGAGGAATGTCTTCAATATTGCGGTCTCTGAACCTTTGGGTTCATTATCTGAACCCTTGGGGTCATTAGCAAATCTTTTGAAAATTATTGAAATTACTTTCCTAGCAAGGGTGGCAAGTTAGTACCCACCACTAATGCTCTGTTATCTCCCTCATGCCCTCTATGTACTGGTCCAGGGAGGAGCAGATGACCAAGCACCTGAAGCAGAACTGGTTGTCTTTTGATGATTTTGCAAGCTTAGAGCTAAGGGATTTGGTTTAAACAGCGCCTCTGTCCTGCATATGCAATGCACTGAAATCCTGGTGCCACTGCACAGGTCTTTACTAGTTACGATATTGTTGCCAAATGATCTCTGCATATTGATAGAGAATTTTCTCTGTTACGCGTGTAACTTTCCCTGGGGTGGTGTGAAACTAGATCACCAAAATGATTTATGAAATGGAAACCTGTTTGAAGGCTCATATTAGTGGTAGTTTGACAGTTGTTTGGTTTTGTTACTTTACATGACTTTTATCATGGAATCAGTTTACAAAAACAAAGAGGGGCGGGTGGTGAGTATGCACAGAGACTGCTGTATAATACCCAACTATCCAAAACAGAAAGGCCCTGTCTCTGAAACTATCAGAAGTCAAATACTTAAGCCTTGAGTGTGGATCTGTGATGGTTCAGTTAAACATGCGGTTCTGTACTAATGACACATCTCTCTTCTCTGATCATGTATTCCTTACAAACAGTAAGGAGATTTTGAAAGGCCTTAACTGTTAGTTCAGAGTTGCTTTTCATTAGACTTAGCTGCAGTTGTCATGAGACTTCTATTTGGGGGTTTGAGTTTATTTTGTAGCCTTTGCTTAGGTTGTTGTATACAAGCCTTGCATTGGTTAGGAAGGGGAAATGCTAGGGATTTGTGTGCTCCCACTGCATCTCTTAGCTAGAGATCCAGATTGTGGCTTCAAAACAAAAATTCCAGATACTTCGTTGGAAGGCTAATGTGCTTTACCGGCCAGACAGAACTTAATAGCACTTGTAGCTGCTTGAAATGAACATTCTCAGTGGGGTGTAGGGAAGAGATGGGAACTTGAGTGGTCTTAAAAAAAGAAATAAATTATTACATACTTAAAAAAAAAGGTTTGGCAAGAAGGATGCACTAGAAGCAGTGAATACTTTTGCACACGCACAAACACCCACCCGAAACACCCTTTTCCTCGTCTCACCTCAGAGGCCATGGTGGTGGGGAGGGGGTGTGAGCCCTGGCAAATCTGGATGCTCAGCCTGTGCTTCCTTCAGCTGCAGCAGCAGCTTCATGCAGGCAGCTGTGGAGCTGACCCAAGCACCTCCTGTCAATGATTTCCATTTTCCTTATCTTGGCAGGTAGCACGGTGGTACACTGCTTATGGCCTGAAGGATAGGCAGGCGTCTTCTCTCTGAGCTTGATACTGGTTCCTGGACCAGTGTGAAAGCTGCTGGTGGTTGTGTGCTGCATTAATAATAATGGGCCATTACTCTTACAATTCCTTGTATAGATAAGGATTAATATTATATTGAAATTTATTGTGAATTACCTAGTTTGTTGATATATGATGAAATCCATTCAGTGGTGAAATAGCTTTCATATTACTACTTTAAATACTGTGTTACCTTCCTTGGGACTCAGTGTAATGAGATGTGTGTCTTAATTGACTTTTTTTTTTTTAACATGATGTAGATCTGCACTAATGATGGTTGGAAATAAATATTTTTGTATTTTATAACATAGTTGCCTGTAAACAATCAGGCTAGAAAATGTTTTCCAGTGACTGCAGCTTTTCCTGGCTGCTTTCGTATCAACATTTGGCATTATCTAGTTGCTCGACTCAGTGCATTCTTGAATCATTTTCAGGAAAAAATACTAACCTCCGTAGAACTTGGATTTTGGTTACAGACAATGATTCTTTTTGTGCTTTTTCCTAATCTCTAACATCCATTTTTTTCTGTGTGGACAGAAATGGTTTTTTGAAGGAATTGAAGCCATCGTTGGGAGTGGAACATTTGGATTATGACAAGTTTTTCCTGCTAGTAGTTTCTAAGTGGGCTCTGGGTGTGGGCACACATTTCTCGAGCAGTCCTCAGCATCGTGTTTAGCTTTTTGGATGTGTCTGCACTTTGCTCCAGAGCTATATGATTACAGCTCATTTAAACAGACACAAGGTAGTTTAAAACAAATTAATTTGGGTTCCAGTAGCAGGGCTGCTGCAGGGCTAAGGTTTCCCTGTCTGAATATCTAGCCAGAGCTGGTGTTTGTGTGTTTTGCATTGATATTTTTATGGCTATGGCTCACCTACGGTTGCTGCTGTAGGGGTATGTCCGGTCAGTCCTTGCATGCTGCAGTCATACCTGACTTGTTGCCGTGGATTGTGTTCTCTCTTTGTTGCATTTTAAAGTAGTGAATTTCAATAAATTGCCAAGGATGAAAGTAAGAGAGCAGCTTTGTAAGACAGGTCTTCAGTCCGTGCATGAAATGGACAAAAAATGGAATGGTAGCCGGCCTGTTGCAGCCAGGCAAGGTGCCACCAACTGGCATCTATCTCCAGATTCCCCATATTGACATGAGTCACTCATACCTGCTGAAAGCATTAGGTCTAGTCATAACTTGCCCCAGTAAAGGTTCATAATAGCTTCAAGAGACTGTCCCAGTCTCTGTCATTTTTCTGAGCTCAGGCTGTCAGTGTGACAGGTTGGGGTTTTCTGCACACTATCGGTTTTACTGGCTCGCGAGCTGGTGAGCAGCTTGGGGTGAAATCTTCATCTCGCTCAAGTTGCTGGATGCTTTACTATTCACCTCAATGCTCCTTGTTTTCCCCATATGCCGTTGAATTAACATGTATTTCAAATAGGGATCAAATTTGTAAACACTGTCGGGCCGGCTGGAGCTGCTGCCAGGTGTTGGGGGTGATTGATGACGTTGTTACTGGCCCTTACAGGAGAAGTGGATGGGCTTTGGTGCCTCAGATTGCTGCTCCCTCGTATTGCTACCTGTTTACGGCAAAAGACAGAAGCCTCCTTTCAACCATTCTGCTTCATGGTTTAGCCTCTTTCCTGCTGCCAAGAATATTTTTACTCTGCATCAAGAGAAAACGAATTCATGCCTTCAGGATTTGTACTCTTTGCTCTGTGCTATATGATAGCAACCCAGTGAGATGTGCAAGTGGAAACTGCATTAATGATTGATAAAAGCTGAGAGCTGTTTAAATTTTTTCCTGTTTAATGACTATCAATAATTTAATGCATTTACTGTATGTTTTTTAAGAAATAACACCCATATTACAGGCTTGGGTTTAATAGGCTAAATGATTCAAGCTTCAAAAAAATACATATTTCCAACATGAAGTGTATCTTCTTTTTAATTAACAATAAGATAGAAAAATATGAAATTAGGCTTTTAAGACAGAGGTAGTTGCTGCAAAAAAAAAATGTTTCTGCATGCTTCCTCCCCACCCCCTTATCCTTTGGGCTGTTGTCAGTCAGCACGTAGCCCACTGACAGCGGCACGCAAGCTACCACCTGGCAGCAGGGAGCAGCAGTGGCTGCCACCCCAGCAGGGAGCCCTGGCAGGATGCTGCTTTCCCAGGCGTGGCCATGCACCTGACTTTCCTGTCCCTTATGTCCTAGGTCCTGAGCCCCACTCCATCAGTTATTTTAGCCGGTTTATCAGCATCCTGTCACCTACATCGCTCGGGGACAGTTGAGGGGTGAGGCTTTTAGGGAAAGATACTGCTTCCTTCTAAATCTAGCTTAAAAGGGAGAAGTAAATGTTTGACAAAATTGCTCCCACCCTGTTTCTTTGGAAGGGACCAAATTTTTCAAATGATGAGCATCTCTCATTGTGCTTCGGTGCACTGGGTTTGATCCTCAAGGCTTTGCATATAAAATATGGGGCATAAATCTTACTTGTGCTAAGTATGTACCTTTTTAGGTGATTAAGACAAAATTAAATCTTTTTTTTTTTTTATTCTTGGTGGGGTCATTGCAGTTAGACTGATAGGAAAATGTCATACAGAGGTTGGTATGCTTTAATAAGTGTGTTACCTAAATGCATCCATGTGAATAGTGCTTCTGAAAGCTCGGATTTTTCACATGGACAAATGTCATTTTGGGAAGAGTTTTTTTCTGGATCCAAGGAAAGCAGGTGGGAAAATACAGATAGCTGTAACATTAAAGCCATAGGAAACAATTGTGTGAACACCCCTATATAAAGATATAGAAATACAATACATTTGGTATTTGAATTAAAGGTTGTTCAAATTAATAAAAATTACACTGCTTGTTAAGGAAATATATTTCATGTAAGTAAAATCTAGTCTTTGATTTAGACATCTGTTGGTGGTGGATCCCGTGAGTTCACTACGGCAAATGAAAGGAAAATTTATTTAGGAGATCTGTGTTTTCATTGACTCTTACACTGTTTTTATGCCTTGTCTGTGCTTCTGCAAAAATATTTTGGTTACTTTTTCTTGCCTTTTTGTAATAGATGCTTGAGAAGAGCTTTGAGAAGAGCTTCCTGTCTTTGTGCAGTTGTGGGAAAATAGTATTTATGTTTGAAGAAGCTTGTTTCTCGACAAATGTCTCCAGTACAGGTGTTTGTGGTGGAAGGCTTACCCTGTTGTATGTATGCGACACGTGCGCACACACATATGCATGGACAGCAGGGATATGCTCTTAATTCATACTAACATAGATGAGAACTTGCTAATTTCTAGCTTGTTCTCTTTATGTTACTGTAGGTAAACATTATGTTGTGTTTTTGTGAAATGTTACATGAAATGAGACGTGCAAGGTCTATTTCATACTGATTCTGTGCCAGCTGTAGATACTAGAAATTGGAGAAAGAACCTGATGCAGAAGCAGGAGAGGTTCCTGGCTTCAAAACCCAAGGTTGAGGGTTTTTGTTCTGTTTCATCATGCTACTTAAGAGTAGGTATTTTAATCTTCTTTTTTCTTAGCTTGCTTGTTTGTTTTTTGCAATGAGAAATGGAGACTGCTACTTCCCTCAATAGATATTAAGGAAATAGTTGTTTTATTACCTCTCCCAGATCAAAAGGTTGAAAGTCAACAGGAAAAAAAAGAACTTTTTTACTGTGATATGAACTTGACCTGTTTCTGTTACTGCACACTGAATGTACATATAATTCACCTGAAGAAAAGTAGCTGTTAGTTAAATGTAGATTGAAGAACCTTGAGAACACTTCTTGGTTTTTTCTGTAAATTTTAAGAGGTGGTGATGACGATTCCCACCTTGTTTTAAACCTTGAGTTGCCTCATGTTATGGACAAGGTTTGGGGAGGGTTCTGTTGCATCCAGCAGTGCTCTGATCTAATTCCTCAGAGTAATGAAATTAATAGCCATCATAGAGCTAGAAAATGCAATAAACCAGAAAATTACCCAGGTTGGTTGCGTATAATGGGGGATTCTCCTGACACTGGAGTTCCTCTAAGAGCTGATGGGGGCTCCATGTCGGGGTCAGACATGGTAACGTCAGCAAGCTCTTCGCCAGTCATGCAGTGCAGACTGGGAGTGAGAGGCATTACTCTCCCAAAATTTTATTTTCCGAATGTAAAAGTCTCTGGATCATTGAAGACCTAGATCCTGGCAAATGTCCTGCAAGATCTTTGCATATTTCTATAGGAAGTGGACTACATTTGGGTAATGCCTGGAAAAAACACTACCTTCCTTGTGCAGCAGGAAGAATAAATCTGGCATCATCATTCAGAAAAGATTAGTCAAAATCACATTCCAGTATCCCTGCTACATGTTTAAATCTCCAGCTCAGGTACGGTCCAGAATGTGTGAGATTTAATGAGAACCCAGAACTAGCTGGAATAAGTGAGGATTATTTTTATTAAGCTTGATATAGGAAAGCAACTCTGCTAAATTCATTGCAGAAGTTGACTCACACACCATCTTGAGGGTGTTTGACTCAACATATGCCTAGTCATTTATCTAATGTTGATGTCAACGATTTGTTGGGTTTTGATACAGTGTTTCCCAGTTTTCTGTTTGTTTCTTTCCTGTAGTGGCTGCGTACCCAAAACATTTTGACAATTTTTTCATACGAATTATCTCTGGCCCTGCCAGAAATTTAGTCGAGTCTTTTGGTATCGTAAGTCATTTTGTGAAGTTTCTCCACTTAGAATTTGACTTTTGGGTAATGCATTATTTCACGTCATTTTATTTTTTTTCTTGCCTGAGGATTTGAGAAGAGAGCAATCTCACCTTCTTTGGAGCAAGTGATGTTGAGTCAAACATACGTCTCTAAATGGTACTTAAGACAGATTTCTGTCTCCCTGAGAATGTTGTTAAAAAAACTTCATTTTTTTTCTCTCAGACTTCTTTCTTGCCACCTTTTGATTTTATGTTTGATTTAAAAATATGCTTTCTTCAAATCTTCTATGTCTACTATAAATTACGTCTCCTACTAGTAATAAATAGGATGGAAGTGCAAAATTTTTAAGCACATGGAATGTAACCGGTATTTCAATTCTTAGCAGCCTTTAGCAGAGATCTGGGGGGGGAGCGGTGAGGGGTGGGGTGTCTTAGCAGGGAGGAAAATGTTGTCAAAAAAATCCTTTTGATTTGATACTGAAAAAGAAAAGCAAATGATTCATTTGATTTAGGGATACAAAACTAGCGTATGTTTGAGGGGGTGATACAATTTCCTTTTTTTCTTGCATTTTGCAACCTGATCTGTGCTGAGCTGCTCAATAAGTATTGATTTGCACATAGCCTCGGGATGTACACGTGTCAGGAGCAATTCACTAAGGGTCATTTCTTCTCCTGTCCCCACAGTGAGGGCTGTAGCACTGTTTCCCTTTTTAAAAAAAAACAAAAACTGTTTGAGTTCTCCAGCTTTTGGCTTAAGTTGCTTTGCATCAATTAGTACAAGAGGGTGAAAGCCAACAGAAAGCAGAAATGCAACGGAGGGGTGTAAGACATTGAGAAAGTGAAATTAAACACTGTGGGAAGGTTTGCCTTTAGGCAGAAGGTTGAGGAGGCAGGTTTTTGAGTAGTTACATTTCTGTGTCAGGATCCATTCTTTCGCATTGTCAGATTATTGCTGCGGCTATTTATGGGTGCACATAACAAGGCAGAAGAGGTTTTGAATCACTGAGCTTGTTCTTTCTCTCCTTAGTGCGCGTTTTCTGTGTGTTGTCTTCTGTGATCTTTATTTAGTTTTTCATTGTTTATTTACACTGCCACTGTTACTTCATGAATTCTTTAAATCATTGCCTATCTAGAGGGGAATCTGGACAGAATTACTCTTGCAGCTTTAAGTCTTGCTGACAGGAGGAGAGAAAAAGAGAACTTTTGTCCCCTAGAGAAATGCAGGAACTGTGGCCATTTAGAATTGGACAGATGTGGTGGCTTTGAGGGAGATGCTGTGATAGAAGTGCTGCCTTTTATGTTGTTTCCTATCTCTTGGGGCCCCTTATTTAAAATCTCTTCCGGGAGACTAGGATCTGTATGCTGTTAGCAGATGGGTTAATTGTTGTTTTGAGGGATGGCAGAAGTGTGTGTGGACATGTAAGGTAGCATAGACTTTTTTCCGTATTTTGAGAACTTGTGTTGAGATTTTCCATGGAACAGAAAAGGGTAGAGTTTTTCTGTATAAATATAAGCCAACAAAGTGTGATGGAGAACAGACTGGACGTGTTTCCCTTTGCTCATTCCCCGTGGAAAACCTTGATTGCTATTTCCTCAAAGATGTTAATGTCTTGCATGCACCCTTTAAAATAATTTTCCACTTGATTTTCCTGCCTTTCATCAGAGGCAGGTACTGGAGGTAGGGAGGGGCCCATTAAATCTGTGTGTCTGTAAGTTTCTTTAAACTCATGTTAGGAGTAGGGCAGAGAGAGAGATGGTCTGAGGTGAGGAATTGTGGTTTTATGGGAGTGAAGCTGGATTTCCAAGTGGTATCTTTAGTCAAAAGGGTTTTTAGATCCCTTTCCCTTCATTCTGATTTTAAAAAACTCCACACAAATACTTTTTATTGCTGTTACTGAAAGATTTGATACAGCTGGAGTAGATTGTCTTAAGAAAAAGAAAAGTTGTCTTAAAAAGAAATAGAACTTATGATTAGTTGCAAATACCTCATAATTGTAGGTATGATCCTCTCAGAGAAGAGTACATAAGCACTTCAATGTCGGTATATACCTGTATGTTCAGTATGCATGTTGGAATTTGCCTTTTGCCAACTATTTTGATAGTAAATGTGGCTCATTTGAATTTTTACAGAAGTGGGTGTGAGCTTGGCTGAAGCATGTTACTTAATAGAATAAGCGCTCGAGAATATTTTTGAATCGGACTTTAACCCATTCTAGTATAGAACTTCATCCCATTCTGACAGGAATCTCTCTTTGCTTTTCTTAGTAGTGGTTGACTTGACATTCATATTCCCTATTTTGATAAGGTGACAATGGAGAAAATACAGGAGACCCTAAGTTGGTATTTTGGAACTGCAGAAGTAGTGGCACAGTAGCTCTGCCAAGCCAGAGTTGTAATCAGTAGCCTCTTTGAAAATCATAAAAGTTAATGCTTATTTCCTCTTTTCTTTTTTTTTTTTCTCTCCTCCCCTCAGGAAATACTGTTGTGCTGAGGAAGAAAATAGCTCCCTCCTCCCCTTTTTTTTTTTTTTTCCCCCCCCTCCCCTCCTTTCTTCTTCTTGCCTGATTCAGAAGCTCCAGGAATGTGCTAATTGGCGGCGGCCTCTTCAGAAAGGTAAGGGGTAATTGTTATCTGCTTTTCAAGGTGTCTTGCCTGCTCTGCTCCTTCTGGAAGGGAAGGTGATGGCAGAAGAAGTTGTCTGCATGGAGTTTAGCCAAGCTTCTGGTTCATGTGGATTGCCCTTCTAATACTGGAATGCAAACAGAGGCTTTGTGCACTTCTTGCTCTACTGCTAAGTGTAGGATACTGTCCCTTGAGAAAAACTAGCAGATGAGATATTTTAAATGCTTGCAGAGGCAGAAAAGTAAAACTGCTGTATTGCAGACTGCTTAACTAAATCTTTGCCTGAATATCAGCTTAGATGGAAAGACAGAGAGGTCTGGAGAAGACAAGTTGAAGAATCATATCTCAAAGTGCTTCTTTTATTATTGTCATTCATGTACATCTAATCAATCAAATACAGATTGGTTTGGTTGTTAAGTTGTTTTGGTTAGTTTTTTAAACCTGTCTTCTCTGGAGTCTGTCATGGTTTTTGTGGCTGGTTGTATCACTGACAGGATAAGACAGGAACTATCTGGAACACCAACTCTAGTTCTGAATGGAATGGTGAGCTTTTGTGAAGATTTGGAAACACATGGCAAGCCTTTAACTCTCCAGACTTTTTTCCAGCTTTGGACAGAAGTGCAAAATGTGGTGGGTGAGAGGAATTAAATTTTGTAGTTATGTGATGATGGGATTCACATGTAATCATGTCCGTCTTTTCACTGCTAGGCATTCAATTTATGTGTCAGGGATATATAAAGTACAAAAAATTAGTGCTGATTCATAGAGCATTCTGAGCTGCATGAGTAGACTCAAGTTTGTTGCTAGACAAATTGCATATGTGTTTTAATATCAAAGATTTGTATTTGCTTAGGAGCTGCAGTGCTTTGAGATGTCATTTCCTCTTCCACCTTTGTGATAGATGTTAATGCTCCTTGTAGTGCAGGCAATATCTTCTGTCTAGACCTCAGCCATCCTGGTTCAGAATTGACATCTTAACTTAATCCGGCACTGAGAAGGGGTTCATGTTAACTTGCTAGGTTCTGAATTGGAGAGGCCAGTGCCTGATACAAGTTTTCCTGCCAGATTGCTCGGTGGTGCTAACACTTGTGAAGGGTTTTGAAAGACAGTGCGATGCAATAATGTCTTAAATTGCACCAGCAAGATTTGTCAGAGTTCATTTCTCAGACCCCTCACACTGACTAAGTACACTAACTTATCAAGGATAAGCTCCAGACAGGTAATGTGCCTTGGGATGTTCTTTTTCTCATTCTCCATCTCATTCTTGCCAGTGCAGAGGCAAGCTAAGTCTTTATTGAACAGCCGCTACCAGCTGTCTGGCTACTTTCTGCAATAAAGCTAATGATCTAATGGGCAAATGTTTCTTGGAGACCTTCAGCTGAAGCAGAGACAAGGAGAAACATACAGACCAGCTAAAGGGTTCTCAAGGAGTTTGCAATTTCCCCAGGGCTCCTTCTGTGTAATTACCTGTCTCTCTCTTTGTCTCCTATCTTTTAATGCAGGAGGAGTGTCAGCCTCAAGGCCGCTAATCTTTGTTACTATGGAAAGGCTGGTTACACTCCTCTTCATGCACTTCAGAAATGGCAATCACTGGTCCCCAGCTGGTTCCCTGAATCTAACTTAAAAATGGATGATAGCTTTCCTCCTTGGTGCCAGACTAAAGAATGCAGCTGCCTGTGCTGTTGCAGGCAGGCGCTGCCTCTGCCACTGATGCTGTGGCACCCTGAGAGGAGCCTGCAGGAGTTGCCTTGTGTCCTCTGAACCTGTTTTCTCCCAAACAAGTGAAGGCTCTAAAATTCCTTTGAAACACAAAATTTTGGGGCACACTGAGACGTGGGAGACTTGGCTGAGCTGCACATGTGGAGGAAAGATTCTATAAGGATTCGTAGCTCCAGCCGAGTTTTTGTACTGTTTCTGAATGCCTTCAAACTCCCTGGGTTGGGGCCGAGGGAAGCACAAGCTTTAAAGCTGTTTCACAGGATTGTGGGCATTGCGTCTTGTTATTGTCTCCCTCCCAGCATATGTCATATGCAGTGATGTGCAGTGGAGCCAAGTGCCACTGCTCAGTTCATAGGGCCAGCTGAGAGGCTGTGCCCAGCCCACTGGTATTTCTCCCTGGCTGGATACATCTGTTTGTCCCTCTTGCACAGCACTGGAAATTTGGAGGGGAATCCCGCCTGCTGCTCCCCTCCTCCTTTTCCTGCCCATGCTTCCTGAGTTGCAACATGTCAGATGGATCGTTCCTCTGAAGCCATGGTTTGGTAACAGCTCCAGCACAAATGCCTTGTCTCTGTGCTCCTTTTCATCCTAGTGAGGAGAAGGAAACTGTCTCATGTTGGACAGGGTCCCTTTCCAGCTGCTGCAGGCTTGCATGCCCAGGTAGTGTATGTTGCTAAACACCTTTATGGTACCTTTGTAAAACATGCTTTAACTGTCTGCAAATGTACGGTATTTAAGCAGCAAAGTCTGTATTATCAAATGCAGTCATGCAGACTGTAGTCCTCGGGGTGAAAAGCTTTGGGGGGAGAGGCTGAATGTGACAGTGAAATTTGAGAACCAAAGCAAGAGGAAATTCTTGCCCTTGTGTTGGACTAGAGCAGGTTCAGTAGAGGTGGAGGATGGGGAACGTATGTTCCTTCCCAGTTTGGAAGTGTTGAAGCGGGGTCAGAAAGGAGAGGGAGAGGCAGGGCAGGGACAAGGCAACAAAAGATCAGGCTGTCCAGCGGACCACAGTTTGCTGTGTTTTGTTTTTTGGCTTTAATGCTGTACTTTTCTTTTCCCATTCCTCTTCACTAAATTTGGGCAAAGATAATTTTCAATTTTTTTGTTTGTTAAAAGAGTAACCCTGCCTCCATTCAGATTTTTTCAGAAGTTATGTTTTGTATCAGTGCATCTAGAATGACTATTTTGCTCTGATTTGTTTTAAGAACTTTTATTTCCCTCATCATTTCCCCGTTTTCCTCTCTTATTTGTATCAACCTGAGCCATCTCCAAAGGAAAGGTGATACTGCTGCTAGCTAACATTTCAGGTGGGTGACACTGTATGTTAAACAGCATGTCTGTAATAACTTAGCTTTCAGTTGGAAGTTTGCCCTAACTGTTTGTATTTTTCTTTTCATATATAAATCAAGTTCACACCTCTTGAGCATTTGTAGAGCATTTCAACAGTGTGTTTGTTTGAGGTCTTGGATTTTTTTCTCCCTCAAATCCTTTGAGATCTTTGGGGTTAGGATTTCTCATTCAATAACTGTATTCAGTAAAATGAAGTGCCTGTCAAAGCTATATTGCACCTTAGGAGAGGATGACAGGTTCTTCCAGAGTTCTCAGTTTGCAAAGCCTTAACCATCTCCCACTTTAAATCAGGACTTTGCCACTGCTTAAGGTCTTTAAGTACTTCATTAAATTTATGTTAACAATGAGCCTGCTTTCTCTTGCTTTTTAGTAAAACCTTTGATTTTTTTCAGAGTTTCATTTCATGAATGTTACAGATATTAATTCTTTATTCTGATATGGAGAAGGCTTAAATCTCATAAACTTTATTTATGAGAACGAAAAATAACTTCCATCCCAGCAGTGCATTTTCCAGGTAATTTTTATGTTTAGAATCTGTTTACCAGGTAGATTTCAGAAAGCTAAATGCTTGTTTTGTACCTCCAGAAAGAATAGTTTTAAACATCTTTGGGGCTTTTAAGTGTACAGAAAATGGAGAGTTCAGAGCTGAAATTAACTTGTTTATAAATAACTTTTTTCGTAGACAAGGTCCAAAAAGCATTAAGCAGAATGAAAATTTAGCATATTAGGCACAGGAAGATAGGTTAAAGTCATAGTAAGAACTGTGATTTTGAATTTTCTACCATTTTCAGTTATCTGAGTCAGCTCTTTTCTGAGGGCAAATTTTACAGGTCCACAGATGTAAGTAAATGAGTAGAGTTTTAGGGAGATGAGGTGAGAACACTTCAAGGGCTTGTCTTGGGCCGTCTATATGTGGATGGAGGGCTAGAAGCTACTGTCCTGTGGTGTGTGCCCCTGCCCCGTAGTGTGGCTGTGGCAATGACCATTTGTTGTCCCCCATTAAAACCTTCCAGTTCTTAACGTTAGCAGAGTGACTCTGGGTTGCTTGGCTTTCCTCTAGTTTCAGCAGTTATGGTCTGCCTGCCTCAGTTGTCCATAGTGCAGCGGAGTTTTGGGTATTCCTCACAGCGATTGTGTTCCAGGTGTATGGACCTACTTCTGAATACAGAGCTGAGTTCACTTATTTAGGAATAAGTCCTGTATGGAGTAGCATGCTCCCTTACGCTGGAGCCTCCTCTCCTTCCCTCTTCCACCACCCTGATGAACTGCAGTTGGGTTATTGGTTGGCTCCTCTTTTCATCCACACCCAGAGATTGAAGGGATGCTTCTGGAGGCCAGATGCCTGCTCACCATCCCCCCTGGTGTGTAAGTAATTGTCCTGAGGGTTGAGGTGGCTCCCTGTGCTCTCTTGGAGCTTTGGAGGGCTCCTAGGAGGATCTCTCTGGCTTGAGTGGCTTGCAGTGACTGCTCCAGAGCTCTGGCACTACCAGCTGCCAGTCTGCAGGGAGGAGTTTCAGAAACAGCCTGTCGTGCTAATCCATAATGAATGGCTGAGAGGAACAAAGTGTAACGCATAGTGTAGATGGCAGGTTTTGGTGTTTTGCTTTTGTTTATATTATCTGTTAGTCCTTCAAAAAGAAAACTGCAAGGCCCAAATCAGCTATAAATTCCTCATTGAAAGTAGCAATGAAAAAAAGATCTGGTTTGTTGCCTTATTTTCTTAAAAGTGATAACTGTCCTCTTCTGCTAGGGAATGACCCACCTGGGTGCATGTTGCCCCATCCTTCAGGTACACAAAGATGCCTGTGAATTCTTTGTAAGTTGAAACAATTTGACCATTCATAAAAAATTAATAATGAAGCCAAACCAGCAGAATTTTTCATTCCTAAACCAAGTATTTTAAAGTATGAACCCAAAATCATGAGTTGGTATTTCAAAATAATGTTTTTCAGTTTTGTTTGTCTATTCTACTGTGTTTGGCATACACATGGTTTTATGGGGTGCTGCCTGGGGTGTAGTGAGGACTGGGTACTACCTGCAGCCCAGACTGTGGTAGCAGAAATCGTTCATCCTGTCTCATCTCTTTTGGGCTTAGCCCGTGGGAAGACTCCTGTTCAGTTAGCCCAGTCATTACAGTAGAGAGCTGCATCAATATTGTGCCAGCTGCAGGACAGAAGATACTTCATCTTGGAAGCCTTGCCATGAAGAAATTTTGTCTAGAAAATTCTGTGCAGATTTGAACTGGCTAGGTAAACTTATGCTGGGAAGTGCGTTGTAAAATGTGTCCTGAAACATTTTTATCTGGTGCTGATGGCCTTAAAAGCCAGATGAAGTGCATCAGTGACTCATGGTCACTTACTGCTCTGCTGTGTGATGTAAACCAGATCTTGCTGTGGTGCCTTCTCGCATACAGCCTTGTCTGGCTGGATGGTGAATTTCAAGCTTGTGCTTATAGTCTGCAGTTCATACCCTAGCCAAGCTATTCTCTTGAAAGAGATCTCTTAAATTGCTTCTAGCATAAATACAAAGTTTCCAGTCACTTCCTTACTATTCTACCTATAATTTACTTTGATTAAACAGGAAATTGGATATAAATGTTAGAATGACCCAGGAAGTTTTGTTTCCCCTTCTCCTCACCTTCTTTCCTTCCATTCCTCCCTCAAAATATGGATTTGTTGCAGTTTTAGGCCTAATGAGCTTCCAGTCTTCTTGTGGGCATTGTTGCAAAAGAGTGCAAGCTTAACGTTTCAAGAAGGTAAAGGGAAGGTGTGTAGGTTTGGGTTTTCTTTGTTTATTTTTTAAAGTTTACCAAATACATTTGCTGATTTGTGACAGTCATAATAAAATCAATTGATTAAAGAAGATGAGGTATATGAAGCAAAGCACTGTTTTCCAGCAAAATGAGCAGCTAGGATGTATTTCAATCTTCAGATGCTTGGCTAAATAATGGTAACATACGTTTTTTGCTGCTAGAAATTGAGATTTTGGCGGTCATATGCAACTGTGAAATCTGTAGGCATATACTGTAGCAGAAGCTGTCTTTATGCATATACAGCACATGGTATTTGGCTTGGGAGAAAGTTCTTCGCTCTCTAAGAAAGTCAGGTTTTTGATGGAACTGACTGCTGTTAGTACTTCATAGTTAAAATTATTTTATTCTGGAAGGACAAATAAGTTGTATGTATTAAAGGTACTGTTGTTTTGCCCCTGTTTCCAGCAACGCAGTGTGTTTCCCTGGCTTGCTCTTTCCAAGCTGTTTCTTTCCAAGCTTGTGATCATAATTACAGGGAGAAGTAGATTACATACATCTGTATGTTCCAGCAGGAAATCTGAGCCTTGGAAGAATTTTGGACTGTGGGACATTTCCTTACTCACCTCTGTCTTAAAAAATGTTTTGGTATTCTCACACGGTTCTGGGAATGTCAATCCAAACAGCCTAATAAGACACTTGGTGTAGGGAAGATGGAGAGTAAAAGGAAAAGGATGGAAGAAGTGTGCAAGTGGTGGTTCACCAGTGTCACGTTAATAGAATCCTCGAATCAAGTGCTCATTCATTTTAACTAGAGGCTAATTAATCAGAGTGAGTAGATAAAATGATAAGCTGCTTTTAATGAAGTGAAGCAGCTTTATTAGCAGTAAGCAAAATGCAAAATATTTGGTCTCTGGCACATGTGGTTTTCATGGGGACTGTGGTTTGCCACCAGCTCTGGATTGTGCTAGCCTTTTCCTTGCTGCACTCTGCGGGCAGTGCCGTCTGTGTGTTTCAGCATGTGGCCAATTCAGAATTCAGGAAATAGAATCTAATCAGAAGCAGGTGTAACATTTTAAAATCAGAAGGAATGTTCCTTACAGATATTTTTCTTATGCCAGATTAGCATTTGCCAATTCTCAAACTTCGGATGCTATTATTTTTCTTTGGAGATAGCAGGCTTTCTGCTTCCAAGCAGGCAAGCAGACAAACAAAAACTGTGGATTTACACAAACTGTGCTGCTGTTTGAAAGGCAGCAATATGATACTGCTTGGTAACTGCTAACATAGCCTGAAACCAATCAGTAATTATCTACCCATTCGCAACTTAAGAACAGAAATGCACCAGGCTGGTGCTGCTTGTGTATGTGATTAAGCAGAAGGCCAAAGCCAGCGTGCCACTGTTAAACTGGAGCAGGTTTGCATACTCTTGTTCAGCTGATTTTCTGCAGTACATCTGCACCATTGTGGTGTTCCCCAGTGTCTCCCTTGAAAAGCTGTAGAAGCCATTGGATGGACTGTGATGTGCATGGCAATGCAAGGCTATAATAGGAAGTACAGAAATGAGTCATAGATTAAGATAATGATGTAATTTACATTGGGCTAAATTACATTAAGTGCCAACATGTAGACTTGAAATGAACTTCACTTACGACTATGTATATCCTTGTTGAAGTAAACTCAGATTAGCAATTTATTGGTAAAAGTCACCTCACAGTAAACTTACAAAGTAGTGGTTCAATAAGGTTCCTGTAGTTTTGTGAACTGGAGAAGTTGAGCTGGTAGATGAACGTGATTTGTGAATAGGATGCTGGCAAGGAAATTGTCTTCCCCCCACCAGCCTTTCCCTAAAAGACTCTGCTTCCCAGCGCCATTCAAGTGTAAATCCCTGTGCAACAAAGGGGAGGCTGGCAGCTCCACCGGTTCAAGAGTATAAGCGATCTCGCATGCTTCAGTTGAAAGGTTGAATCCCTGAAACGCAGAATGCTGCTATAGAGGGAAACTCTCAAAAGGCTGGTGAGAATGGCGGGGCAGGGGGGGACCCCGGGGTTGGAAAGCTGTTGAGATCCTTGAAAGCGCAGTGACAATTTTTGTCTTTACCATAAAATGACCTGGAGGCAGCTGGACAAAGGGAAAGCTGCTGTTCAGGTGAGCTTGCAATCACCAGCTCTAGGAGCTAGATTTTACTTGTTCTCCCCCTTAGGAACACAGCATGCTGCTCTACTTGCCAGCACCGTATGTGGTGCCAATATTTTGTCTACAGTGTGCATTGAGTCCCTCCTAGTTTTCCTGTTTGGATTATTCTTTCTAACGACTTTGTGTTGCGAGTCTCAAAGCTTCAGAACTGTGACTTCTTGCTATGCAAAACAGAGTATAAAACCTTGGACACTGGGTTTTTACACTGGAAGGATGAGGTTAATCTTGCACCTTCTAAAACCCTTGTAAATATTTGACTGGCTACTCGGCAACACAGCTGAACTGCCTGAGTTAATGCTTAATGTGAGAGTGGTCCTGAAGTGCATGGCTTTGGTGATGGGCCAAGGGTCACAGAGTGAGCGGTAGTTCCCCATGAAGACATCTGTGCTCCCTGTTCCTTACCTTCCAGGATTCCCCCCTTTCCCCCCTTCGCCACCCCCCCAACTTCCCAGATGGCAGTAGAGGTGAGATAGCTGAGTCCACTCCAGGCAGGGTCAGCCAGGTGTGTTCAGATGGCAGTAAAATTGGTTTGGGCTGTCCTGCTGACTTTCTCTGCCCTGGTGCTTTTTGCTGGTCCAGCAGCAGTGTGGTAATCCCTGACTTCCAAGTGAGGGTGAGCCTCTCAGGCTCTCCACTACTACATCTGGGTTTGCAAGAAGGTTTTTATGTGCATATAAATGGCACCAGTAGGCAGTTGGGAGTAACTGGTCACTGGGGAGGAGCAGCCTAGAGACCAGTGACAGATCTGAACCTGATTATGTTAGAATTTTAAATTGTAGATTCTGATACCTGTCATGCCTTAACAATGTAAAATACCCCCTTCTGGTGTTTTGAATGAAATGCTTTCTAGTGTTGGAAAACTAACATAAAGAGTACATGGGAAAATGTTTTCAGCTTTATGAACCAGGCAAATGAAAATCCCATTCTTGGTTCCCTTCTCAGGAACTAACCAGTGCAAGACAGCTTTTGCTTTTCTGATGTAAAGAATGATCATTCATAATGTTGTACCCTATCAGTCCTTCCAAGTGTCAAGAACCTTAAACGTCAGTGCAAATGGGAGAAGATTCTTTCAAAGAATATTTTTCAATATCATAACAGAGCCGTAGCATCATTTAAAAATAAGTATGTTTTTCAAACTGATAATTTAGGTGTGATGACTGTTGCTTGAGGATACCAGCAGAGACCATCCCAGAGACAGGTAGAGTGTATTCCAGTAACTGCATAAAAAAGTGGCACTTCCCCACCTACTGCTCCATGAGATGGAAATGAGCAAAACTTTGACTATTGAAAAATGAACTTGTTGCATGGTGTTACATAAACTGTAGCACTTTGTACAGCTGTGGTTTTTTAACTATTATTGTTGTAAAAAAAAAAAAAATTGTTAATTTCTGGCAATAGTTTATTAGGGATGATATTTGTGGTATTTACCCAATCTAGGCAGCTATGGAGGCTTTAAAAATACCCACAGCTGAGTTCCAAAGGATCTGCTTGCCAGTTTTGGCATTGGCAGATTCAGAAAGGAAGAAGACCTCATAGAAAGAAAGAACAAGGCATGTAGCTGTCTCCAGAGCCAATGGATGATTAATGTCTCTGAATGGTGTCACTGAGAGTGATGTTATTTAGTTATGTGACACTGTGCTAGTTTTTGGTGACTGCTCCAATTTTTTTGGCTCTTGAGGTTCCCTCAGTATCTCACTCTAGGCCTGGCATAGATGACTTTGCATCTGTGGTTAGGACTCATATTTGTTTGATACAGTATTGCATGAGTCCCTAAATGCTTAGTTGAAAATAAATTCAAAGAGTTGCATATGGTGCTTGCAAAATCCAGTTATCATTTCCCTCTCTGCCCCCTTGGTATAAGGAATCTGAAAATTGTATTTTTTTCAGACATCGCTGGTACTTAGTGCACCTTAGATAACTGTAGCTGCTTTATACCTTGTGTCAATAACTTAATAGCAAATATCTTTTAATTATTCATTAAATTATTTTAGTTTGAATTAATGTGACACCCACCTAATAACAAATTTCCAAGATGTAAGTTTTTGCATATGGTATGTCAGATAAAAACAAAACAAGTGTTACTGCAGTAGTAGTGATGATGTGCAGATAAATTTGGTGATTCACCTTGATTTTTGAAACTATTCCTCACACAAAACGTGTATGTTTTGGGGGGGGGTGCATTGTTTTGATTTTGGTTTTTGTTGGCTTTTGTTTTTCTTTTTTGTTTGTTTGTTTTTCTTTTTGTTTGGGTTTGTTGTTGTTGTTTTGTGTTTTTGTTGTTGTTTGGCTTTTTATATGCTGAGAAGTTAGTTTATATGCCCACTTACAGTTTGATAGTCTCCATTTTCTAGTCTGCGTTTCTGTGGCAGAAACTTTGATTCCTGAAGACCAGTTTTGGAAAAAAATTATTACTGTATTTTATCTTATTTAACAAAAATGTCTCTGGAGGAAATGAGTGTCCAAGAAAGAAGGCAGTAGTGCTGGAAGAAGTCTGTTCATGCTGGTAAGGAGTTTTGACCTCAGCCCAGGGACTCACTTGGGAAGGGTTCAGTACATTTGACTCCCATGCTCCTAATCCAAACAAGGCATACAGAAGAAGGTAGAAAAGATAAGGTTTGGGAAAACCTTTTGCTATGTGGCTTGTGATCAGAGCACCTCAAATACAGTTCCTACACCTTCTTCTTTTAAGATCTGCTGGTGGGCAGACACCTGTGTGAGCACTGAGCATGGCCCCAGCTGGCAGTTGTTGGTTTAGGTGTTTTTATAGCAGAACACAGTGCTGGAAAAGAATATCATTCTTTACAACCTATTATCAGATGGGGAATTGAGAGCTAGGCAGTGGTTCTTCTGAAGGACCGCGGCTTATCATGAGCTCAACCTAGATTCAAGTGAAGTCTAGCATTTGCTTCCTGAAAGTGTTTAGCAGGTGCCACTGTAAAATGAGAGTCTGTTGGGCCACTACAAATGCCAGCCCTGTATTTCTAACTGAACACATGGATGCACAGAAAAGCAAAGTTATTTTCCTTCAGTTCCCTGGCAAGTGAATGACATAGCTGGGAATAGAATGGAGATTTCCTGATGTCCATTTCCCTCTTATAATTACCAAACAGCGCTGCTTTCTTCTTCATTGTAAACATGAATTGAGCCAAATGGCATGCACAATTAGCTTTTTTTCCTGCAAAGCTGGGGGGAAGGAGGGAAGGAGGAGGGGACCAGAGATATAAAGGAGGAGGGGAGAGTCATTCAGGGACACTGTACCTGCTGGGTTACAATGTAATAACCGCTGGGGCAGCCTGGGCTGCAGATGCATTGTTATCTGCAGAGTACCCGATCTGGGAGAGCTGCAAAAGGTTTAATGCAAATCCGAGACCTCTGCCATTGTGTGAGACAGATTAGGGCTCATTTGCATTCCTTCTCCTATAATAATTACCTAGCAAGGAGTGCCTGCTACCATTAGCTTCATTCTGTTTGCCTGTGATAACGCCATCAGCAATCTCTTCTCCATGGATTGTGGACACTGTGAGGAAGGGCGGGGGGCCAAAAAAATGATAATAAAAGAAATCTGTTGGGAAAGTAGTAGAAAAATGTGAATGCTGAAAAATTAAAATGCAGATAATTTTAGTAATAGCCATTAAATACAGATGGAGAAATACTGCAAGCTGAAGAGGAAAAGTCAATATTAATCCATAATATTGATGAGTTGTATGGTTTCAAATATCAATCAAGAAAAGCTAGCACAGGATTTTAGCTGAGCTTTATCTATGGTGCTTCAATACTTTTGTTCAGTTTTCAGAATTGATTCAGATTGTTCCAAAATTCATGCAACTAGAGATCAGTGTTACTGAGAGATAAATGTTAACAGTCTAAAACAGCTATGGTGCATCAGAAATTCAGGTAAAATTTAGCAAACTTAGTGCAGCTTTGGGTCCTGGAACTGAAGCAAGGCAATATTCATGACTTAGAAATAAGGGCAGATATTTGGGGTTCTTTTACTGTGGTGTTTGTTTGTTTTTAAGATGGGAGGAGTTAAATAGCAGAAAATGAATGCAACTAAACATGGAAGACTGAGGATGCTAAAATCAGCTTATTCCCTCTACACACTAATTGCATATAGAAGGAACACGAAATCCTTTTGACCAATATTTGCTATTCTTGCCACTCTCTCTCCTTCCCTTGGTTTTTGCCCTTTGCACTCTGACAAAGAAGCTGTGGGAGTCACCCCACTAGAGGCAGAGAGCTCTGAAGTTCCCTGTTCAGCTTTGGCTCCTGCCTTGAATCCCTGGCTGTGTGTGCACACCGCAGCAACAGAGTGCAGCTGCTGGGGATGGAGCCTGGGACCCATCTCAGGGCCTGGTTGTGTGTCACCACAGAAGGTCTTCTTTGGATGCTCCTAGTGCAGGGTTGAGAGGGAGCTCTGTTTGGAAGAAGATAACATGCCAGATATTCCACATGCACATCACCATCAGGGAGGGAGCAGTGTGTGCCTGGGCTGCCTCTGTTTTGCTACAATTTCCCTGTTTTGGTGCAAGCTTTCCCTTGCCAGAATTCTCAGTGGAGTAATTCCATCTTTCACAGTGGAAGAGCGGTGAAGCAGGAAGATAAATCAAAGCAACCCTGGCTTTAATCTGCCAAACAGCCACCTTATATGTTTTTAAATAGATGTAGGCTGATTTCTGATCTGCAGCAGGCTATCAGAATGATGAGTCTCATAGCTGGGTTGTTTTGGGTGCTTTTGTTTTGGGGGCATGCTGCCATATTCACCTTGTCATCAGTGTGGAAGCAGCAGAATGCCCAGAATGTTGCCTGAAGAGTTGGCCATGGTTCTGAGGGGAGGGAGTGCTGGGGGGGGCTGCAAGGGGCTTTTCTGTAGGTGACCTGTTGGGCAGCGAGTGAACTGCCAGGAGGCCAGGAGAAAACTTTGGTTCCTGCGACTGGCATCATTTCTGGCTGTTAGGGATTTGTGTGGGTGCTGTGTTGCCTATAAAATTTGACATAATTCAGAAGAGTTTAGAGATCCTCATGTGTGAACATCCTTAGTTTTCCAAAATTTTCCTCTTGCCATTGGATTCATTTTCTTAAACTGTGGTAGCAAGAAAAGAAATTTGGCAACACTTAAGGTAAATGGATAGGGCTAAATGCTGCCTTCAATGATACCACTCGATATTTAGCATTAACCACAAGTTATAGTGCTCTAAAGGATTAGAAAGAATGCAGAGAACTGGAAATGTTCATATTTCTTAAGTCTATTTTTTTCTCTTCTTGTTTTTCCCACTATAAGAATGTTAAAAATCACAAACTTGACAGTTGCACAAACATAAAGGGAAAGTTTAAAAGACAAGTTTAAAAAATACTTTTAAAGCATATGTTTCTTAAAGCAAATGAGTACTTTTAATTCTAAATACAAAATAAGGGATACAACTGTGTTTTATTTAAAAGCAGCAGCATAAATCTTTTGTTCATCTTCAGATCTTTTCCTAGGAGGAGAAAATACAATTTGGTGGATAGCTAGTTCTATATATATAATTTACAAGTTGTGCCATCATTATATTGGAATAAAACTGCAGTTGATATAATTGGAAAGGTCTAATGTGTGTACTATGGGGGTAAAGACAAGGAAGTTTTGAAGTGCATGGAGAATAATGGTTATATACATCTAAATGTAAGCTAAAACAGAGCAACATATGCTACTGTGTGAGTAATTGGAGATAATAAAAAAATCTGCTTAGATACTGCAGTGTGATATGTGAAGCTGTATGTTTATATGTATACACACACACAGTTTGAAACTTTAAAAATAACGTAAAGATAACATAGCTTCTTACAAGGCTTGTATTATTCCTCCAAATTATTTTTATCATATGGCCCTTCTTTAATAATTATTTTAGTCCAGTCACCATAAGTATTTTCAGTCTTTTGATTCTGTTGCAATGCATTCCAAGTAATTTGTGTACTCAGCAGGATATAGCTTTTCTTCTTTAACCCACCATGTGCATGGGTACGTTGCTGATCCCAAGGCCTCTGTAATCTGGAAGAGGTGCATCAGAAATGAATTTTTTAATCCCCTTCCTTATTTGAAAAGTTGAACTTGGGCTTTAAAGGCCCGTGTTGAAGACCCGTAAAGGCAGGTGAACAAATGAGGCTTTGTTGGAGGAAATGTCACCGTAAGTGAAGAGGTGCCGAAAGCTCTCGCCCCAGCCCAGTGGCACCGGGACTGCTGTTGCTCATCCTCCCTAATGGGAGGCACTGGCCCGTCACACCCAGGAGCAAGGAGGTGTTCGTTTGCTCAGGCTTAGCTGCACAACCTGAGCTATATGAGCTAGTCTGAGTTGTTTTTCAGCACTGCTGCACTCGAAGGTAAATTTAAGCTTGCCCTATTTTGTTGAAATGCACATCGTGTCCTCTGTCCCTCAACAGAAGTTCAAATACCTATTTGGAGAAAGGCTAAAGTTGTGGCCAGATAAGCCACTCTAGGAAGCAGACATCCCAGCTTGGTAACATACTGCATTTGAGACCAATGCATTTCCAAAAGAGTAATTGAAAAGAGAAAAAAAAGTAGGGGGGGCTTGTTTGTGCCATTCACTGCATTAGGAAACGAAGGACCCGCAGATTGTCAGTATGTTAAACTGACCATCACACAAAATTAATCAAAGGAACAGCTGTTTATTTGCTGGTGTCTTTAGGCTGCCTGAGGATGATCATCAGGCAATCCTTTCTGTTGTAACAGATACGGACTGCTTTACAGAAAATGCAAGAGAAGTTACTTTTCTAATCAGCAGTAGCAAGGCCACACAGCTCCCTGCTCTACTTTCATGTCTCGCCATGCCTCCTTCCTCTCTCTCTCTCTTCAGCCGCTTTAATAGCATGAGGTTACTAGCTGAAGAACTGGCTTTGTTCACTTTTACCTATCAAAAAGGTTTCACAAGCTTTACACTATATGGCATAGTGATATTTTTCTTAAATACTGAAACAGAACATGCCCACAGAGAGCATAGATATCCATGAAAACATACTTAAACATACATTTATGAAGTAATGCGGATAACTAAATTTTATATAAGCATAACCATACACCCACACAACTTACAAGACTAGACTTATTTTCAGCTGCCTTATTATCAAAATTACAATTTATATAACATAAATTGTGAGCCAAAGGAATTTATGAAGCAGAATTCCAGAATTGGTTTAACTCTCTTGATTCTGCAGAATGTTTCCATCTTAGTAAATGCAATAACTTTTTTTTTTTTTGGGCGGGGGGGGAGGGGAGAGTTGGGATAAAAATATTTTATGGAAAGGGCTGAAACTTTGAAGCATTGCAGAAAGCTATGTTTTAACATTTATTGGAAGGCTAATTGCAAAAAAAGTGTTTTAGATCCGCTCTAGTACAGTGTGGGTAGCAGTAGTCTACAAAGCAAATTATGAAGAGAAAACAAAGGATTTGTACACTGTTGTTCAGGGACACCCAAACTACTGTCCAGTGACAAAATCTGGGTACCCAAAGCAGAGCAGCAGTGTCCTAGGCACAGGGCTCTGCCCAAGGTAATCAGCTTTCCTGAGTTAAAAGGAGTCTGTTTTCTGGGTGGAGCACCATGCAGATTTGCCCAAAGACTGCAAACATTAGTCTCTTCATGTGGTTTTGTGAACTTAGGTTTATTTCTTAATTTCTGTACAAGTCTGTTGGGCAAAAACATGGTGTTGCTGCAGAGAGCTAATGCACGTGGGTGTTCATGTTCTTGGCTCAGCCTCCTTGAGGAGGACTGACACAGGAGCTGGGACTTGTGGGATGTTTTTCTCAAACAAACCCTCATCCTCTTTGCACTAACTACAATGGAAAATTTTTCAATTTCTTTTTTTCATTTTCCCCCCACTGCTCATACATGACTAAGGAATTTGTGTTCGATTCTTGTGACTGGAGTGTGGCTTTGGTCACAGGTCATGATCTTAAATTTGGATGGGTTACAACTCCAAATGAATAAAATACGCCATCTTCCCTTGTTCCAGCAGCATGAAGTTAGCTGGGTATTTGAGTAGAAAGGAGTTCACCATTATAAAAGCAGGCAGTCTGGGGAGAATGAGGAAGCTGAGCACAAGCCTGCAAGCACAGCTTGTGTACATATTTGTTGAAAGCTAATTGGCAACGCAGTTGCCTTTCAAAGTTGTTCTTTCACCTATCAGTAGAGCACAACTCTGGTACTTAATGTACTGTAGATTACGTAAATGCTACCCTGAAATATTTGTACAGGCAATTAACTCTTGTTTTTACACTACTCTTGAGTTACAAATGGAAGCCTGCTGTAGAGCTTAGAATATTTATGCTATGAGAGATATTCCATAATTAGATTAAATAATGCTTTCAGTAAACTGGCTAGCATTAAGATCAGAAAAACAGGATATTGGCTATCCTGTGAGGAGATGACAATCTTTTAAAATTTGGTATCCAAGAAATACAGATGCTGTGTTTGTAGCACATTGTTGAGGAGCAGCAGTATTTACAAGAGTTTTATCTAGAGCAAATGTATCTGCTTTTGGTTATTTTATTTGAAGACTGTAAATGATTATATCACTAACACTGGTCTGCGTTTTGTGTGGCAAATCATGATTACTAATGGAGTAACTTAAGGTGTGTGTACAGTGTGGTGTCACAGTTACCAGAACAACATCCTCATCTAATGTGTCTGTGTGACTCTAAGAATACTTATGTAGATACATGTTTATTTTTCTTCCTCATGCTCTTTTCAAACTTATCATACAAACATTTTGTCCCTGATGAAATTAAGTCACAGCTCTGCAATTTTAGCTGGATAATAAATCTATTAAAATGCAATCAATTGGTAACAACGGTCTTAAAGCCAGACCTCCATCCTCTACAGTTTATTCACAAGCACTTGACCTAATATGACCGTGAATATGAATAAAATGTTAAGGGATTTTATTGCAGTTCGTAGTGTGACTTGCTGCTACGATAATAAAACAACATTTATAACCTCAATGGCTGCAGCATTCTCGTGCTTATCAACATGTGCCTGCACTAACAGAGGTGTAGGTAATGTGTTTCCCAGTGGAGTATCAAGGGACTGCTTAAAGGAGTTCATTAGTATTTTACATAGAATCAAACAGGTTAAAAGGGTGGAAAATAAAACGAATGGAATCAAAATCCTTCATACCTTTCATGTACCAAGGCATCACAATAAGATCAGATTGTAGCTGATTAAAAAAACAGCTTCTTCAGAAAGGAGAAAGTGTAATTTATTGTAGATTAGTGCAAAGGTGTTACTACTAATACTGACACACACACATTGGCTGTGCGTTGAGGCTGGGTTTTTTGTGGATGAGAACAGCTAAACTTGACTGGCACTTCCATTATGAAGGCAGAAGCCCATTTGCAGGTTTTGGATTTGTTCTCTAAATGGTCCAAATCGATTGCTTCTGTGGTCAGATATTCATCTGTTTTTTCTTGCATTTCTTTTTCCTTCTCATAACAACCTCTCCCAGACAGAGAATTCTTTATGCAGGAAATTTCAAGCAATTTAACTGAGACTTGTCTTTTCTCAGTCATTTGTAAATTGTTGTAATAGGTTTTACTTGCCAGTTCAGTAGCGAAACGTTCTTGCTTAGGAGTTGCTCCAGCTTCATGCAACTCTCTCACATGCATGGAAACGAGCTATTTGCAGGGAAGAGGTACATACGTGGAATGGTTCTTGAAATGTCTGATGTCATATACAACCACTCTTCCCTGTGTGACAGAAGATGTGAGTGGTAAATATGGGCGAAACGAGAAGACTGCTGCAACTGTTGATGATTTTCTGTAGTGTCTACAAGTTTCTTTTGGATTCCTTTAAAGTCCCCTGTGGCTATAGGAAATTAAAGATGTTTGAAGCATTACCTACTTGCCAGATGAAAAGAGACGGGAGCTGTTTTAATGCCTCCATCAAGTTGTTGTCTTCTTTAGGGGACTATATCTGTTCATTAAAGTAATGTTAGCAAAAATGAGAAATAAATCACCTTAAGAAACAATTTTGGTTTGATGTCTCTCCGCTTTAGAAATTTAAAACTAGTACTTAGTGTAAAAATGAAGGGACAGAGGGATTTCTGTTGAATTGTCAGGACAAGATTTGTAGGTAGAGGGGTTTTAATTAGGTCAGACAGTGCAGTTGGAAAAATAATTTTTTTGTGGATGTGAACATTTCTTCAGAGTTACATTTTCTGTTTTGATGGAGCAATTAAATATCATTCATTTCAGGCTGACAATCTAACCTGCCTCAGATTTCTTAATCCAAGGTCAGGAGTCATTGGTTCTTAATGAGTGTTGCAATGTGTGAAAAGACCAGGTAGTTTGTAATCTGATCTTCATGACTAACTAGAAATGAGGTGTAACTTTGAAAGAAGTGGAAGCCTATTGAAAACATCTATTTTTTATTAAACAAATGCAATTGCACTGCAGCGGGAAATATGACATGTTTTTACATGTGTTTTAATTTGATGCATTATTTAATCATGGCTGCTTCTGAAGCTGATGGCTGTTGCTGCAGCTCTGTTTCTTCCTTTTTATAGTATGCCTTGTCCTTTCCTGGAGAGCTGGCACTGCCTACCCTAGTTTCAGGATTTTCTCCTAGTCTCTTTACTAGTCTGTATTAGAGGGTTGGTAAACTACCATTATTTGGACTCATAAGACAAATTATATAAATTGATGTGAATCAGCTGGAACTCTGATGGTTTACAGTGGCTGTGAATCTGAGCTGTAGTTTATCGATTTGTACTTTACTTGAGTAGATTAGACTGACCCTGAGTCTAGAGCAGCTTTTGCTGGTTTTTGTAATGACTGTAGGTGGGACTTAGTACAATTTGGTACAGTATTAATTCATGCACCGAGGCAAATTACAGTAGCAAACAATCTTGCAAACTTCTCACTGCCTGGCTTCCTCTGTCACCGGTGTCAGTGATTCTCATTCTCTCATTTCCTGTGCTTGTCACAAACCATTTGAGCAAGCAGTGAAGCCTAAGAGGAGTACTAGCTGGGGAAGAAAACAAAAGGCAAATAATTCTAGGTGGTAGGTTTTGACCCACACTTCTAACAAAGTGGTTGCAATAGTCTAAACAGTATCCGTGGCGAGACCTGCATTTTTTATGCCCATTTACTGTGCTATCACTCTGCTAAGGGACTTAGTTGTAATAATTAGCAGACTTTAGGTCAGAGGCGATCTGTTAATTATTCTTCTAGCTCTTCACAGACTATACCTTCCACTAAGCCATAGGAGTTGGCTGAATTAATGCTTTTTGAGCTGTGAATGCATTTGTTGTTGTGCTGGTTTTCTTCCTAATAATTTTGTTATATGTACCTAGAAGTGAATTGTTAAAAGTTGTACCTGAAAAAAAAAGTTTTCCTTCATTTTTTCTATGAATACAAAATATCTAAAGCATGTAAATCTGTCTGTCTCACTTCAGGTATGGTGGATTTCAAAATCAGGTACACTGTAGGGCTCTGACACCCTTCCCTTTTCTCCACCCCCACATCCAGAGAAAGAAGTAACCTAGTATCTGAAGAATGCAAGTTATGCAGATGTTCCAAAGGCCAAATAAAACAAATAGATGGGCTGCAGCTGCTAGAGCAGCATAAAGCAAGGAACACTCGCTGTTGTGATGAGAATGCTGGATTTCAGCAGGCCTCTGGCTTTTGCCTGTTTGAGGAAAATAGCATGGTAAATTAGTTTAACCAGTTTTTAATCTTATTTTGATTGTAAATTGTGATTACTTTCGTAATGTTGAGATTTCAAACTTCCAGATTTCTTGTTAATGAGGAAACAGAAGAACAAGAAGTGGTAATGTCCTTTCATAGAAAGGACAAAGGGAGTCCCACAGTGGTACAAGATTTGTTGCTAATCTTTTAGTGAGAAATGACAGACTTTCAAGAATATATGGGGGTACAACTGGGCAGATTTACTATGTTGAAATACACCTTCTAGTATCCTGAGATTACACTGGGAGACCAGAAACTCTGCTGCACATTAAAAGTCAACTTTCTGTCAGAAATTTTGGTGTTGAGGGAGCTGAAGGTACACTGACCAATATACTCTTCCAAACTGAATGTCATCTGGAGAGAAAAACGGGTAAAAAGCTGGTGCTAGACTTGTCTGGGACCAAGACAGTTCTCAGACTGAGTAAATCATTGACGTGCGGATTAACAAAACTGTTCAGCGGTTGATCTGCTATTTTAGGGCATTCCTAAGCAACACAATGGAGTGCCATAGAGAGATGCCCAAGCAAATACTACCCTCCTCTGGTACGTTCACATAGCACAACCTTTTGCAGCAATATTTGTATTGTCCTGGGAATAGAATGGGCACGTCAGAGCAGTGTAACCGTACGCTGGAGGTCTACAGGAGGAGAACTTGGCTTCTGGCAGTGTTTGGTATTGCTACTTCAGCTCTCACAGTATGGATAAACACACTTCCCTAAAGGGGTACCGTGTATGACCCTGGGAAGCTTACTCTTTGTTCATATGTTTTAAGAATGGTATATTAAACAACAAGTAAGATGTGGTGCCTGTGTCCTCAGCCTTTGTAATCTGGTCCTACTGAACTGTTGGTTTTGACTGTGAAATCACATGGAGTTTGCCACCTACCTCTCTCCTGGTCTAGAGATCCTGCTCAAGGTTTCCCATTTCCTGTACACTGCAAAATCCAGTCTGACAATAGCTTGACTTCTGAAATAAAGGCAAGGTCATGATTTCAAGCATTTGAGTAAATATTTTGGGCTTGTTACATACGTGTGTGGCTAGTACCTCATCCAAAAGAATTGCAGCCACTGTGCATTTGGCAATTTAGTTCTAGGACCAAAGCAGATTGCTATATATTATCTTTTTGGTAGGGAACCAAGAGGATCCCAAATTACCCCGAGCTCTGAGTTGAATGTGCCTAGACCTTTTCCTATGGTGAACTACTCCAAAAAAACATAAAAGCTTTTAATTTCTGAAAGCAAGATTTTATTTTAATAAGTACCAGAATGATTGACTTCTTAAATAGAAAAAAATGCAAAGCATGCTGAATAAAAAAAGTGAAAACAAGAGTTTATGAGCAACTTGCTGTTTACTGCTCTGTTTCTGCAGGTGGGTCTTAACCTGAGAGCAGATTTTATCCAACTCGGTGAATTTCTGAGTTGCCTAAAAACTGTGCAATCCTCTCTGTCCCTGAGAATTTCCTTCCATTTTCTCTGAGGCTCAGTTGTGTTTGCACTCTGTTCCTCATTACAGTCTGTTCTTGAGCTGTAGGCACCAAGCTGCTTGCTATAACTTCTACCTGCTGCAAACACAGTATTTAAACCTTCGTAAGTATGCTTAAAAGTTCTCCATGGAAATGAATTGTCTTCTTTCATAGGGGTCCACTAATCCAGTCACTTCTGAAAGAAATATAACGTGTAACACAGAAATTAAACACTATATTGTATGTCTGTAACTTCTTTTGTTCCTGAATTTTGTGACCAAAAATTCTATATGATACATTTTGTGTATTTATAGATATGTTTATATGTTATGTGCTTTTACCAATGAATATGGTCTTCAGAGAACAGAAATTCCTGTGTTGTTATGAAGAAATGTACCACAGCATGATTGTTTCAACAGGCCACTGATACCTGCTTGCAAATACATAAATCTTCTCACTAGAGTATAATTAATGTTTAAGAAGAAATTAGCAGTGGGACGTAACAGAACACTTTTGCCCACTTAGAATGGTGTTGAGTCATACCATTAAGGCTTTTAACTTGCTTATTTGCATTGCAAACTTGTTATGAAGTCTATCATTTTCTCTTGTGGAAGTATCTCTTGGGGAAATTGAACTCTCTCCTTCACTTGATGACATTTGCACAATACGTTCCTGATGTTTGAGGAGTGGTGGGCGCGATCTTTGAGCTCTACTAAGATGGTAATAGGAAGAAAAAAATTACAGTAAAGATATTTGTGTCATGTGATAATATCTACTCTTCTGGTTGTATTTTGTGCTTTTTCTCTAGGAATGACTACAAACTAACCCAGAATGGAGGGCAGCTAAGCAGATTGAAAGCAAAGCAAACCATTATGGTGGGCTTGGTCACTTTGTTCCTGAAATGTGTTCCGAATGTCCTTAATTAATGGTAGTGGAGGCAAAGCTTGTCTGATAAGGTCATTTAATCTAATGAAACTGGATGGGTTTTGTATGTTTTGGTCATTTAAAAAGACTTTATTGTATAACTGATGACTGTCATTATTTAACTGTTGTCTTACTATGTAGTAAGACTTACTATATACAGTGTCTTACTATGTAGTAAGGTTTCTACTGGTTCAGGTTAGGATTTGCAGAGATTTAGTAATACAGTTAGTGGAAGAGTAAAATGGATGTGTGATTCTTGTGTGATGTTGTGAAGGTTTTTGTACCTGTAATCGCACATGTGTCTGGACTTGTACTTGTTTGTCCCCGTGAGTCAGGTAGATGCCATTCAGATGCACTCTGTATCTGTTACCCAGGTGCAAGGCTTTGATGTGAGTGTGCACTGTCCTGCTTCCAAATGCTGGAACGTGTCTGTGGTCTTACTTGGAGTTTGCTGTTTGATGTCACTGCAGATACAGATACTAAGCATGGACTTCTGGTATGTGTGTGTTGTTTCCCTCAAAGAGCTGGGACCTGAGTACTTTCTTGTAGGAGGGACAGGTCACAGCTCCAAGTGCTTTAAATGACAAGACCCTCTTGTAGTTCTTCTGTTACCAGTGGTATTACAGCAGTGATAATCTTCACCTGCGGGTGGACCCCCATCTTGCTCATTCAAAGCAACAGGCAGTCTGTGCCCCAAAACTTTTATCATTTGAGTTAACAGTTGAGACTGCCTGTTTTTCCTTCCACAAGAGATGTAATTTGTCACAAATCATGTTGAAAACTTGAAGTGTCAAGGACAGAAAACAGCTCTCAATTCCTGCTTCACTGCTTTGTCTATTGTGTGGTGCATCTGCTGAACTGACCAAGGCACTTAATTCAGGGTGCACTTATTTTGGTACAAGCTACTTAACTATTAGTTGTGGGTTAAAATGACAGCCAGCTTTCTTTGTGGTTTTCTCTTCTCCATATTCATGTTAGACTTTCCATATTTAGTGCTTGAGATTTTATGGAAATACAGCTAGTCAAGTGCTACACTTGTGAGGAGGTGAAATGAGGACAAAACACAGGGGACAGATCAGAATCTTTAATCTTTGCTGCCGCATGTAATTTATAAAATGTATTAATCTGGTTTCATTCATTTACTGAACTATTTTGCACTCCGCATCTCTGCTGTTTTACTTTCATTTGAACTGGTTCGAAGCCAGTTTCATTTAATAAAGAAGACTCAGCAGAGCAAAGAGTTTTAGCCCTCACACCTTTTTGTCTTAGTTCTTGAGTGTCTGCCCCCTAAAGTTGTGGGGGACTGTAAGTAGTGCTGTTAGAGTTACACAAATCAATTTCATTGCAGAGCTTTCCCTGTCATAATGATCAGTTTGCAGCACAAATCTCATTGATTTTTCACAGCCCTGTGGAAATAAACCAAACCCCACAGTTGATGAATACAGCTGGGAGAGACTCAGGAGACACTAATTTTGTGGTTGGTGAGAGTAGCTGGGGCTGTTCCCACCCTCCTTTCTGGGTTCTGTAAACTTTTTCCATTAAGCCTGGCCCAGGAGAAGCCTGGGAATTTGGTGTGGTAGCCTATGAGAGACAGTGACCTCTTGAGAAGTCAGAGAAAGAGCAGCACTCACATCCAAGAGTGATGGAGGGGATAATCTTGCTGGGGCCAGTGGTGCCCCATCAGCCAGGGCGGGAACATTGCCAGAGCTGCCAGAGAGCCCTGCTGCATGAGAAAGCAGGGCTGTCTGCTCTCCTGCTCACAGCCTCATCCCACCACTCACCTTCTGTAAACACACTCAGAATAACTGGTGCATCACATTGCCTTCTCTTTTTTTCCTTTTTTCTGTTTTTTTCTTTTTATGTTTTAATCTCCTTGTTCCCCAGCTACAGATTTTTATAATGCTTTACAGGGGCAGAAGGGTGGAAATGAACTAAAGGTTTTTAGAAAAGACAAAAAAATCCACATGGTGCTGGAAAAGTTAAGAATTCTCTCCATAATGGTGTGTAAATTGTACTTCACGTTCAAGCTGTCTGCTTTATTTTTACATTCTGAGTCTGGCAGAGTATTATCCCAGTACTGACCCCTTTTCATCTACTATTATGCAAGGTGTATTTAAATAGCTGTATTGTAAATCTCGTTCTGGAAAACTTCCCACCTCGCCTGCCATTCCCCTTGGTACTACTATTCTTGTTTAGCCAATGTGGAGAGTTGCTGCAGCAGTAGCGGGGCAGCCGTGTGCCTTCTGGCAGCAGCCTGGGCTGCTTTTGGCCATTGCTTTCTGTCTACTATCAATTACCCACATATGTCAAACTTTTATATGCTCGTGAGTTCTTTATGCGTTAGATTTTCTGAGCCTGACTATATTTTCAAAGCCTGGTGTACCCTTACTGGAAAGGTGCAGGCAATCTGTCACTGGCAACAACACACGCAATATTGTGTGTTGTACAAGGAGAAGCTGTAGTTGTGGTAGCATAGGAATACTAACAGTGGACTGTTGAAAGTGTTCTCAACTAAATATTTGTTGAAATACAACAGAATTTTAAAAATCATTGGATTGCCTGTTAGAATGCCACTTTTTATTATTTCAGATACTGGATTTTGAAAAAATTGTTTTTCTACTGAGATTGAATGTGAAGAATTAGAAGAACAGGAAGGAAAATGTTTTTCTGATTTTGTTCATCATAAAGTTCAAATGCAAGAACATAAAAATATAGGGAATTTTACAGAAAATGTGAGGGTTTTTGTCTCATTTTTGTTAATTTTTTTCTCCCGTCCTTGCTGTCTACATGGTGTTCCCAAGAGTAGGAGTGTATCCAGAGAAATCAGAATCTTGTAAGACTTAACATGAGGATGTTGTAGGATATTTTTTTTAGTCCCTCTTTTCAGTCTGTGTACTCAAGACTGTGTGGTGATCTATCAGACATGTAAAAAGCAAGTTTCTGGCCAGTTTGGTTAGGCTGTTATTTGGGAAAAAGAAAGCATCAAAGAAGATAAAAGCTGGGATGTCAGCCATTTCAGCAGAGAAAATGGGCAGAACTTGACAGAGTTTAAGAACTCCAGGTCAAGAAATACCAGGTACAAAAAGGCTTTGGCTATTCTAAGTGTATCGGTCTATAAGAGAGAGTTGAGAGGTTAACAAAACTGCAGAATAACATATTAATGGTGAGAAGAATATTGTCTGCTTTACTGTCAGTCATTTTATGTGACTAAAGATAGGATACTATTGTGCATAAACACATTAGCTGATGTTCTAATAAAGGTGTGTGCTTCGAGGAGAGGTGTAGGATGAACCAGATAAGGGAGGAAACTTAAGTAATTTTAATTCTTGTTTATATTTTTGGTAGTGGAAGCATCTCAGCTCGGGTTAAAGGAAAGAGTTGTGGGATGGTGGTGATCTAGCACTTACCGGTGAAGTTCTGTAAGATAACTGAAGCCACCAGCTAAAGTAAAGATTGATCTCCTGCTCCTGAGTTTGCACTGCCTCCCCTTGAGTAGGTCAGCTCTCCTAGTTGGGCAAGTATGTAGCTACCCACCCTTAAGTCTTCCTGAATAGGTATTCAGCTGAATCAGCTCACTAAACTGCCCAAAGATACCCACCCTTGTGAGTCTTTGCTGACCTCAATTGAATAGGTTTCTGTAGTCTGTTGAGTGCCAGAGCCAACACAAGGTTGGCAGCAGAAGAGCATGGCCGGGAGTGGAACCAGCTTTTAGGACAGCAGTGAGCCATTCGATTGTCTCATTTGCAAAAGCCTCACTCTTTCAGCTTCATTTTACATGCAGTGTTAAGAACAGGAGCTTCACAGTATGCATTCTCCGTATTTCCCCATATGTGCGTTATGGTCTTCAGAGGCATGGTTGGCCATAGCACAAAGTGAAGACTGCAGGAGAGTGAAACACAGATGAGGACATGGAGGAACTTACTTTGCACAGCACTCTTCTTTTTGCATATCACCTTCCCCACAGCCTGCATGTGGCAGGAGTCCTCTGAAAGCTCCCAAATTTCTTCCAGAGGCAGACAAGTTATTTTAAGCTGCTAGTGGAGTTCAGGTAATTTGTGTGATTTTGCATGTCTGGCTCAGTACTTGCATTTTCTCTTCCCACAGAAGAGTAGGGGGTGAGTGCTGATCTCTAGGTAATGCCTTGTATTAACTGGGGGCAGCAGCATCTCCGAGCAGCTGAGCTGAGCACCGCTGAGGATGGCAGTGTGAGCCCTGGGAGAGGCACACACAGGGTTATTGGCACACTCAGTCAGTCAGGGCACAGAGTCCACTCAGGGTTATTAGGTGTCTGCTGAGTGTCTGAAGAGTGCTGGCTTGATGCTTTTGCACCTGCAGGCTGGAAACTGGTTTTGCCATCTGCCTGAGGCATGGAGCGACCTCCAGGAGCAGGATTACCCAGTCCAAATGTTTTGGAGAGCTCTTTCAGTTTCCCCCGGTGCAGTTCAAGGGAGAAGCCAAGTCGCATGCAGTCCGATGTAACACCTCCTCAGCCTGTGAAGGAAACCTCCCTGCATGTTCACAGCTGCCACAGGGCTCTCCAGCAATGTGCTGGTGGTGTCTGTAAGAAAAGATGGATGCAGGGATCTGGGGGG
>VXAZ01001324.1:3109972-3214458 GCA_013399875.1 Gymnorhina tibicen | reverse complement strand
GGGGGGGGGCAGTATTCTGGCCTTGTGAGGCTTTGTGTTGTCGGCTTGGAAGGAGCACTGAGCAGCTTCATGCTGAGGCCGGCGGGCAGAATGAAAAGCCGCCCCATGCAGGGACCTTTTCTGTCCATCTGCTACAAGTCTGTGCTCTTCACTGGCTGTATTTGGGAATGAGCCCCCATCACTTGAAGAGTTCATGTGCAGCCAGGTCCTAGACCAGCAGCTACCCTTCCCTTTCTCTGGCACAGGAGTGGAGCTAGCCAGTGGTAAAAGACTACATGTGTGTGCCCTCCATGTGCATGCATGACAGGGTATATTTAGAAGTGAACTCAATTTAGAAATGAAGGGCTCGGAATACGGTGTCTGGTTTGGCAAGGAGAATGTGAAAATGTGGTATCGATGTCTTAGCCTTTCATAGGCTGGAACTAATTGCTTGAAAAAAACCCTCATAGGGACTCGGTCCATTTAAATAAAGAGTGAACATGTTAATCCTTGTTATTCCTGCATCTCTTTAATTGCTTTCTCCTGCTAAATGTAAAGGATTTGAAATATACTGTGAGGTACAGCTTTTCGAGACCTAAAAAATGTATGCATTTGTGATGGCTCTCTTTCGTAATTCAAGCATGCATTTCAAAGGATTATAAAAATCGAAGTCGATAATACATTTCTGCAATGTTGCCTTGTCAAAGCCCCTTCCAGTTCCTTAGTAACTATTAATTGTTGGATTTCAGATGGCAGGGATGTTTGAGCACCATATGTGATTGCATGTGGTAAGCTCTATTGCTGCTGGGGTGGGAGGATGTCAACCACTTTTGAAAAGAAATTCATACTTGGGAATGACTTTGCCACTTAGAAAGTTAAGAGAGGAGATTATGAATGTTCAGAATCAAATTTCTGCTCCCATTAAGTTGCTGTAGGAATTTTGCCACTGGCTTCAGTCCATCAGTGATTTCACTAGCAAATGTAACATCCAAAAGAAGATCCAGCCAGTGCTCTGAGGAGTTGACAGGAGAGGTGTAAAAGATTGCTTAGTAAATGAGAAGAAGTTCCAGTTGTGTACGTATTTCACTTTTCTTCTTTCTCTATAAAGAGAAGGAAACTTTATCTAAATTCAGTCTGTGATTTATTTCTTTCACAGTTTCCGGATTTTGCATGCCTTTTGGGGAACCCTATAGTTTTAACATTGTAATGGTAATAAAATGAGGATATTAAGAAATATGCTATGACATGAAATGTTACTGCAAAAATTACTGAAATTTAAATTGTTCTTTTCAATCTATTATATTATTTAGCAACACTGTTGTACAATTTGTAATTGTACAATGGTATTAAATAGAAATTATTTCCATTGAGGAATACCATAATAAAATGTTCATGAATATTATTTCTTCTGATCACCTGTGTATATATTCAGATATCACACATAATTCTAAAATATAATTCTAACATCATAAATAAGCATGTATCTTTTTACTGGCAGATTTGGGTTTTTTAAAGTAGCTGTTAATACAACATTTGTAATAAAGAGGAACAGAAAAAATGTAAAAATTTGTATTAAAATTTGTATTATTCTGGTTCAGGTCATTAACACCGTGCTTAATACTGTGATTTGAAATTCAGATCTGAATTTATGTTTAATTTCTATATTAACTATATTACATTAAATAAAATATATTTACTTTATACCTTTTCAAATTGCTTCCAGTTAGAAATACACATTTTAGCCAGTCTCTCAGGCATTTTTGATGTAAACAATCCTAGGTTTACCAGGATTGCGGTTTATATTCCAGTAGCTTCAAGATTTCTTTGTCATTTTAGGAGCCATATTAAGTATCCAGGAACAGGCTGCCTTTGCCTGGAGTGTTTACTATCAAAATAAGTTGGGAAGAGTATCCAAGAATATCCTTTTTTGTGGATAAATGCTGCAGGCGCAAAAGTGCGCTGTAATTTATGTAATAATGTATGGCAGAGCTAGAGCCTGATGTCCCCGTTTCCTGCATCCAGACCTAAGTTCACTGACTTAGCTTTAAAATTTAGAAGAACATAATTGAACCCTGAACATTTCAGTTACATTGATCCACGTACCAAAACTGCTCTTCCTCTGCTTCAGCCCAGCACTTCTACACAGCTCTGCAACCCACAAATCAGCATGAGCCACTTGAGCAAAATTGTATATATCTTACTCATCAGATAAATCAGAATCTTTAAAATGCAGTGCATGGCTGTAGCATATGAAGTTATGTGTCAGTTGTTGTTTTATGTCCCTAGATTAAAGTTTCAAAAATGCACTGGATTTTTGTAGAAGAAATTGTATGGAGAAAATGTAATTTGAAATCTATAAGCAATCTGCTCTTACTTGATGAGAAATTAATCATTATTTCTTCAGCCATAAACTTACCGAGACTGTTTCTATATCCTCTAGTTGATACCTAAGATATTATCTATTACTAAAGTTTTAAAGTAAGATTATAATGTATCCTTAGCTGGGCTAGACAGTCAGCTCAATGTACCGTGTTTTGTAAATACATATTGTCTGAAGTGTTTGTGTCATGTCTTTTCTGTAAACATTGATGAAAGCCTGTACTTAATACTTCAGAGTTTTGTCTTTCTGATCACATTTCAGTGTGGTGTTAAATGAATGGTAGCTGCCAATCTTTTATTTTCAGTTAATATTGCATATTTAAATTTGCATCTAAGTGCTTTCTATGTCAAGTGGAGGCAAAGAAGTTGGCTTTTATGAATAGCATGCTGCTTTTTTTCCATGTTTTAATCGAGTTCAGAATTAGTGCTTTTCAGTATTCGTGTATAGAAGGGGTGTCAGTTGATATTATTCCCTACCAGTGTGAAACTGTTTTCAGCGGCTGTATAAACTATGAACAGTTAATTGCTGCTGTAAATAGTGTTCTCTCTCTAGTCCACTAAGGATGCATTCGTGCTTACACTCAGCTTTATGCACTGTTTGGCAGATCCTCCTCAGAGAGTTACACTGAGTTGCACCTTTTCTGGTGCATCAAGTCAGAGTTGTGTATGCATGCAGTTCTTCATGGGATTCTCTCTTTACGATAAAAAGTTTTTCCACTCCTGAAATAACATCATCCCCTCAGCTTGGTTATTCACTTAGGAAGAAGTCTACCAAGGTAACTGATTTGTTTTGTCTCTGTTACATGTCTAAGTGCATAATTTAGTGCATCATAATGAAAATTTTGATTGGGACAGACTCTGTAATGCCTTCAAAAGTAGTACAGGATTGCGTACTGTGAATCAGTACTGGTCAGGGAAGACAGTAGGGTTATTATTCGACAATAGTCTGGTTTGGTCCTCTATCATGCAATAAATGTATGTGGTGATAGCCACATAACCGTGCTTTGGGAATGCTGCTTGTGTGCTGGGTCCCGGGATGCACTCTCCTGGTCAATTGCTGGGAACAGGCTGTACATGCCTTCCCTGGGATGGGAATTGCTTTCAATTTCAATTTCAAGAGAAGCACCTCAGGAAATACCCAGTTCTCTCTTTTGTCCAGTTTATGAAAAAAGCAGATGACCACGTAGCTCCATAGCTGAAATAGATTCTCCTTCCTACCTCCTCTCCTATTTGAGGGTGTTACTAAGTTTGGCCAAAAAAGGAGTATTTAAAAGTGATTCCTTACCTGTTATCAGAAGTGAATAGGACTATGCTGGTTTTTCCTCTTTTGCTTTTGAAATACGTAGCTACAAAAATCCAAGGTGCCATAATGATCTTAAATGCCTGTCCCTGCCTGTGGAAATAATTTGCCTATCCTGCTGTCACCTGCAGGGAGTGGAGGGTTTGGGAGTGGTAATGTCTCTAATTAATACTCTAATAGAAAATTTATGGAGAGCTGAACAGCACTTGCCTACCAAATTAATGTTGGTGCTGTTACCCTTGTTCGTTCTTGCTTTAACAGCTGCTTGTACTGCGTGTACCTCTGGAACAGGACAAGGTTGGCAAAAGCTATGCATAGAAGTTGGTGAAAATTCATAAAAATTGCACAGGCTAAAGGTGCATTTCTCAAGTTATTTGATTTCCCAATTAAACATAATTGGGTTATGAGGAGAAAAAAAGTTGCTCCTTTTAGGGCTGTTCTGCATCACCTCTTGAGCACTGCAGTTCACCCTGGGGGTCTGGGTAGCCAGTAGGGATGCGGTTTCGGTTGGGTTCTTCTCTCAGCAGGGCACGTGAGCCTGGAGGGATTAGGTGGTACCTGGGGCACTTCTTCCTCTGCTTCCGAGAGCTGTCCAGACAGATCTTTAAATGCTGACAGCTGTTCTTTGAAAGTGAAAGATTTTGGTGTTAGCAGGAGTCTAAGCAGAGGGGATGCTGCTGCACTGTATTGGGCTTCAGGCAAAAGGGTGAGGGCAGAGGGAACACCCTGAAGTTAATTTCCAGCTTGCCACAGAGGATCTTGCAAGGCTGCATAACCACCCTGAACTCTCATGCTGTGTAGTGTCCCTGACAGATTTTTTTATGGCCAGCAGGTTTCTGGTCTCCCGCTGGGTCATTTAGTCCCTGGCTGAGCACTCACAGAAGCTAAGGGAGGTTTTCCACCGAGGACCTGTCCTTTACCGCCGGCAGGACCAGCAGAGCCTGCGTGCACAGCCCGTGCCAAGGCTGCCCATCTCAGACAGTGTGTAAGGGACAGCAGGTAAGGGTTGACAGACTTTGCTTGGTCTTCCCTGGTGGCTCTGGGTGCTGGTCTTACAGAGTGACAGCTATAAAATTAGATAATCAGTTAATCACTGGTAAATTAGGCTTGCATCTTTGCGGAGAACAAATACAGTATTTATGTAAAAGTTGTTAGGAGTTCTTCTCTTTTTAATTAGCAGAAATAGATGCAAAATGAATGATGATTAGGCAGCTGATGAATTCAGTAGTACAATTACGCCTAAAGCTATGCCCCAGTACTTAATGATGGATGCTCTGAGCAATCAAAGAAGCCTATTTATATAATTTATTTATTAAAAAAAATAGACATTAAGCAAGATGTCTAACTGTGTATATTACAAGTATATGAACTTCAGCATCTGAGAAAACCTTTCTAAAATTTGGTAATATAAGTATTTTTAAAATACTTTCTGTAATTATTTCTTTTAAATTAACTAACTGTTACTGTAGTTGCTGTTAACTTTTGGGTTTATATGAAAGGATGTTCTTTAACCAATAGCTAGTGAAATCCTAAGCATTCCCTAGAAATGAGAACGACACAGGAATTGTACAGATGAATGTATTTTCTTTCTCCTGTTGGGCAGTCTGAGATGGAGGAGTAGAGGAAATGACAGAGCCCTGGGTGTCTGCTCTGTGAGGCTTTAAGAAAAATGCAAGTCATGATGAGCAGCTGCCTTGTATGCAGCCAGCTGGGAAGGCTAAACTGATTAGTCTGTAAACACTAGGAGATGGTAAGTGTTGGTGTCAAAGGGACTGTGACAGTCATCAGATTGTGGTTTATCTCAGGCTGTCGTTTGAATGATGGCTCTCCCCCACAGAAGCAGTTTTATGGCTTTGCAGAGGTATAATCTGAGCCCAGCCTGATGGATCCAGAGCTGCTCAAAGCAGCTTCCCAGTTCTCTGTTTTGCACTACCAACCCTGGGCTTTTCACAAACAAGACTGTTATTTTCTTTTCACCAACCAGGAATTAAAAACGTAAAATTTACTAGTCCTGACAGAGTGGAAATTGGCACTTGCCCGTTTGCAGAAGAGTATTAGACAGCAACAGAGAGTCCCTTGAGGAAAAAGCGTTGGGGGCTGCTCACAGGAGCAGCAAGCGACTGCTTCCTCTCCTGTGTTTGCCTGGGGAAGTAGCAAGGTTGCATTTTGCACTTTGTGCTCAGAGATGGTCGCAGGAAAAGGCATTCCTGTAAATGGATGGACTTCTAACCTGCTGCAGAGCTGGGCAAGAGCATGAGCTGATCCTTTCTGCTCTAGCTCAGTGATGCCCTCAGGAGGGGAGGCAAGATGGGCAGTGAGCATGGGTGCTTGGTGGGTACAGTCACCTCCATACTGGGTTTGTGGCAGATGTTCTTCAGCGAGGCAGCTGAGAGCACACACAGCCGTGCATGCAGGACTGGAGCTCCTCTCTGATAAAGGTTCAGTAGCTGCACTACCTACGTGGAGTTGTGTATAAAACCCCCTCTTGGTTTGTTTCTTCAGTGCTGCAGACAGGAAGGAAGCTCCTACCTGCACTACACACGGACTTACTGGCTATTTTAAGTTTTAGGGCTATTTAGCACCCAGTCATAGGCACTTCTGCTAAAATACAGTCCATGTCAGTGGGAAGAAAAAGGGATTTACTTGCTCGCATAGAGCAGGGAACCTCCTGCAATCTCATACGGCCCAGTAAAGGCTGCCATTTTTCACAGAAGACATCCTGTATTCTGGGTGATGAGCAAGCCCTTCTTCCTAAAGATTTTCTGGAAGGTCCTGAGGCACCATCACCTGGACAATAAATTTTTATTTCAGTAAGGGTCAGAGGGACCAGTCTGAAGCTCTGAAAGCCAGCCTCAGTGGAGCTCCTCCATACAACTCCCACAGCTGCAGAGGAGTCAGGAGGGGGTCAGAAGAGCTGTTTCACAGATGCTGCCTGCTGGGAGGTACAGAGTAGGAGGATAAACAGTAAATGGAGATAAGTAAGAGAAGGTGAAAAGACAGCTATTATCCTCTTTACAGTAGAGAAAATTTTTAAACCAAGCAAAAGCAAAATTAGGAAAAATATGGAGGCTGGGGGCATATACAGATGTTATCTTAAAACATTATTCCTGCATTGGGAGGTTCTGTAGCAAAGAAGAAAAGAATTACAAGCAAAACCAAACAACAATCCAGAACAAGAATTTCTAGGGAACGTGCCCTGAACTTTGGAGCAAAGGCTGGAGATTGGAATCTGGATGATTCAGCAGAGGGCTGACAGAGGAAGAAAGGAATTTGTGGAGATAGCGATGAGATATGTAGAGTATCATGAATCTTTTGTTTTATGTTTTAATTACATGTATGAGGTCTCTTCTGCTTTTCTTTTTTCTCATGAGAGTTAAAAATTGGTTGTATTTAAAACTGTTAGATAAATGTGCAACACCTTTCACATTTAGTCCTCTCTATATTGCTTACATTTAGAATAGCAATTTTTGCTACTGTCCTATGAATTGTAGAAGAGCATCTTTCCCTTCCTTCTAATTCTTTTGAGAGTAAACCATCCCCAGCACATCCTGATGAGGCAATTCAAAATGCTCATATTCCTGGTATGAACTGTTTCTTTAATGATACCTCCATACGTGCTCAATGGAAAAGCATATTTTAAGACACAGGCTTTGATTTAAAAGCTGTTGGTGGCTGCCTTGCAGTAGGTGTATTTCTCTGCTTTCCTAGCTGAAGATTTGTATGAAATGGGACAATTAAGAAACCAGGTGTCCTGCTCTGGATGCAGTGGGCAATGCTAGTTGATCTGCAAGCTGGAAAGATGGTGACATTGGCTACTAGTTTGCAAGGATAAGAGACTATTGATTTCTGGCAAATAGATTATCGTAAGGCAAACATTCACAAAAGCCATGCAGAGAGCATAATAATATTCAGGAGTGGAAATAAAAAATGCAATTGATTTACCATGCTGCCATAAAGCAGCACTCCTCCTCTCTCTACCCCAGTAACAGGCTCTTCCCTGCTGCTGCACCTCTGTCCAGGCACCCACCAGGGAGCTGAGAGTGCCAGTGGCTCTAATTGCCTGGAATTTGGCAGCTGGAGGGGATGCCACTCACCTTGGCCTGCCTCAGCTTTTATAAACTGCAGCTACAGTCCAGACCTGGCTCAGTGTGGTAAACCCATCTGGCTGGGCAAAGCCGAGTTCTTCCTGCCATTCCTGAATGCCCCCTGCCATCCCACTCTCCCATGTCCGCTCACCCCCAGCCCACGTGCATCTTCTGTGCCCTCCGTTGCACAAACACATCTTCTGCTGGGGCCGATGCTTCCTTCTAGCTGTTGTGGACCTGGGAAAAAGGAAATAAGGCTTAATGGTTTTAGTTATTACTGTCCTGCATGAAAATTAAACCATTGGTAGCAGTTGTTTGGTGTATCACGTTTTTTTTTTAATTCAGTTCCATGACGGCTTCGTGAGGCAGAGGTACAGCAGCATTGTGCCAGTGGGATGCTGTTTCAGGTTGCTGTTTGTGTACCAGCTAGATGACTTTCTCCTCCACTCCAGAATGTTAGGATCAATGTCGCGTGACTTTGTGGACTTTGGATGCATTTTTCAGGTCTTTTAAATATTTAAGTGCTAGGCCCGGTGGGAGGGAAGGGATGTATTTTTTTTTTTTCAGCCTGTCAATGAAAACACGGAAATGAATGGATCTGGGAGTGACTTTGTGAGCTCAGAGAGTCCAAGCTTGAAATGCTTGCACTTGGGACTGGGAAGCAATAGGTTTTTCTTGGTTTACCTTTAAAGTTATCTTACATCCTTGAATTTCCCAGTATTCCCTTACCTTTTAATGGCACAGGCTTTTTTTTTGAGTATAAGCAATGATGCCAACATAGTCTTTCCTTTTCATAGGCAAGCCAGCCTTTTGGGGTCTGTTCTGTAGCAGTCACTCAATCTGCTTCATCTCATGTGGCGTTTCTGTCAGTTCTGGTTTGTCAGCCTGGCCTGCAGATTAGAGGTGGGCAAACCAGGATCATTATGGGATAAATAATCCCCTTCTTCTGTCACACCCATACTGGACCTTGAGGACAACTTACTGGATCGTGGCAGTGCACTGTTGAGATACAATTGTTCAGTAATGTCTCTTCAGAAGTCTTTGGCTCAGCCTTGGTTTTTATGCAAACTGCCTGGTGTGGTGTTGCTCTAAGCTGGCCACGTCACTGCTTTTCAACCTCAGTTACAGTTATTACTTCCTCTTCTCACAACTGGAAATTATTCAGCTTTTCAACTAAATTGCATTTATTTTGACTTAGAGTACTAAAAGAAATCATTAGGTTTAGAATTTGGGTTTTTTTTTTTTCTTTTTTTAATGATATGGTCTAAAAATGGCTGAAGTGTGTGTGCACTAGCTAAAATACTGTATAGCTTCCAACACACCCTGTTAAAATCTGTGCAGTGTTGCTGTTTGTAGGTAATTAATGTTGTGGTATTATTTCTTATGTTAAGTAAATTATTGCTGAAGTTTTAATCTGTTGAAATACAAAACAGTAGAGAATTTAATGCTGACCTTTGTATATGAAATTAAGAATAATTATTAGATTTGTAGAAGACCTTTTGAATTAGCTAACATGTACTAACTCATACTTTCATTTGCCATGGACTGCTGAATTGATGTTATTTCCAGTAAGCTTGCTGAAAGTGGGAAGAGAGCATTTACCAGAGGTTTCTGCCTTGCTATTAACGCATATTTTTATTTGAAAGTGTTGTGTAAAATAAATCTACACAATATACATGCACTCATGTGCATAGATGCACAAAGAATACCGGTTAAAAAAAAATTCAGAGCTAATTCATAGCAAGTAAAGAACTTAATGGCAGGATAGAGTACACTTTTGGAGGTGGCTACAGGCACAAGATGATTCCAAGGCTGGGCTGGGGAGCAAGACAGCAAAAGCATTGTGTACAGTCAGCTGAAAATACTGTTTTTTCTCTTTCCTACAATGACTGGCAGCTTCAAAGATGGTAGATTACTTTTTGGTTTTCTTGTATAAAACCTGGCAAGTGAGTTTTCCCTCAGCTTGTAAAAAATTCTTATCTGTGCAACACATCGAATGAGGATGTAGATTGTCTTTGCAGAAAGATTGTGTCTTCTGTAGGAGCACTTTCTAGGTTTTGTCACTACTTCTAACTGATAACTTGGGGGTTTTTTTTTATAAAAATGTTTTATACAGATTTCCTGTGTTAGATCAGTTTGCCCTCAGCTTGCTTGTTTTGCCAACAGCGTCCCGCAAGTGAGTCTAAACCAGCAGCTAGTATATTTCTAAATGCTGCATGTCTGAAAGCTAAAGCCTTCTTCCTCCTCTTACGAAAAAACTGAAAAATTGCTTGGTTTGCACTTAATGTATGTTCTAGTTTTTCACCTAAATTGTCTCTGTGGCTGCCATGGCTGCTGCATTGAAGCAGCAGTGCTGAGCTCTTGGATTCTGAGGAAGAAGGAAGCATTTTCCCCGTTCCAGGATGCCATGCTGAGCTGCACCATGTCTCAGGGCAGTCCGTCTGTCTCAGGGTCTAGCTCAGGAGCTTCATTAGTCTAGACATCCATTTCTAGTACACTTTTGGAAAGCTTACTTTTGCCTTGCCACCTTGCGTGTGTAGAGTCAGTTGCAAGCTGCTGTCTGCAGAGAACTTGGACTGCATAAAGAGCTGCCTGCAGGGATGAGAAGTGGTTGTGTGAGCCATGGGCAAGGTAAAGCAGGAACAGATGGGCACTGATACTGCTTCCGGCTGGGCACTGCAGAGGCCTGAGCAGTTCTTCTGAGGTCCTCTGGAAATCCATTGGTGCTGAGAGGACTTGGCATGTGGCTGGAGATGCTCACTATTTTGAGCTGAACTCAGTAGGAGAACAGCAGCAGTGCTCAGACTCAGGAAGAGCAGAGAACTTGGGTTCTGAGTTCTTCCCAATTTGCTGGATGAGCCCTTTGTTCATATTACCTTCTGTCTACTCTGCTGTTTTCTCTAGGGATTTGCAGTAGTGGCTGTTGCTGTATGCAGTGGGTCTAGCTACACTGGGGCCTCCTGCAGAAGTTGTGCTGCTATCCCTGTCCCCATTTCCGACAGGACAGATTTAAGAGAAAACAAAAACGCGTATGCTAAGAGTCTTCTCAGAAGTCATAAATTTCCTAATGTGCCCAGCTCTCTTCTGGCCTTCTCTTGTATAATAGCAGTTGAAGATACACCCAGGTTGTCAAATGTGCAAGGAGATGTTTATGGCAGAAGGGAGGTGACACTTATAGGACCTAGCCCATCTTGTCCTTTTGTTCATTTGCTTCAGGAAGCAATTTTATAATTATTACCACTTCCTAATCAATTCCACTTGGTGTGGATTTAGATACCAAGTGCTTGGTGTTGGTTGCTCAAATCTGGAAACAAAGATTTTACAGTAGGACTGTCTTGAACATTTGATGTGTGGGAAGACAGTGCTTGCTTCTGATTTTTATGATGTCTTTGCAGATACAGCTGAGCTGGTTTGGTGTGAACAACTTGAGCTTTAGAAATAAAATGTACCATGATACAGACACAGCTGTCTTGGCGCTCTCCAAGCTCAAGCCAGCGGGCAGTGTTGCTGTACACCTCAGTATCCTGCTTGCAGATCTGAGCAATGTCACTTAGCTGCTGGCCAGCATGGCACACCCTTGGAATGGGGAGCAGAATTTCATTATGGACAGGGGTGTGGTACAGGTGTTAGAGGCTTTGGGAAGTTTTTCTGCCTTGTCAGCTACTTAAAATCAGTAATCCTAAGAGTGTATTTTAATATCCAGTTTCCTACTCATCATTGGCTCTGTTTGTCCCAATATCCCTTTTCCTAACGTATGTACATAAAGTCACAGCTTTTTTCAGTTTCAAAAAGCAGAGAAGATTAATTAATTTGATAGTTCTCATCTAAAGACAAATAAAAAGCTTGCAACAACTTCACCAAAACCCATTTCTTGGTATATTTCTGGGCATTTGTGTTTTTATATGTGGCCTTAAAAATACTATGGATCTTCTCTCTTTATTCATTGAATTACAAGCCTTTTGAAATACCATTTCATGTTCACAGGTTTGCACAGTACATAGCACAATGGACTTGCAGTCTTGGCTGGACCTGTGGTTTTTACTGTAACACAATTTTTTGCTATTTTTTATTCCCACTGCAAGCTCTAGTTAAGTCATTCTGCCCCAAAATCCAGCATCCCCTTTAGACTGCATATTGTCCTCAGGGTACAGAATAAGACTAGCATAGAAAAAGCTTTTAGAAACCTGTGCCTTCTCTATGTCCTCTGTGGTGAAAGTGCAGCCTCTCCAACCTGGGTCAATACTGCATGTGAGCTGCATTCTCTTGTGTATAAATACACCGTGTTAAAAAAGGAAAAGCACTGAGTGCAGCTTGCTTTCTAGTGTGTCCACGCTCTTCTTGGAACTGATGGGGCAATTCCTTTCTCCTGAGCTCACTGCTCCTGGGTGAGTCGGAGGACAATGTGCCTCCTCCCCTTTTCTGCCAGTTGGAGAAATCCAGCCTTGGCACAACAAGCTGGGGAGGATCTGCTCCGCCAGGAGAGAGATTCTGGTGAGGTTTGTCATGTTACTCATGGTGCATCTTTCCTGACCTGCCATCTACTTAAAGAGATTTGTAAGCTGGCTGTCTCCTTTCTACTCCAAGAAAACCCATTTGTGGAGATGACGCTGATATTCATAAGCTTAGGCAAGATAGAGCGGTCTGGTTTGTTTTGCTTTTTGTTCTTTTTTTTATAAAAATAAATGTGTGTTTTAGAGAAAGAAATAATTCTAAAACTTTGGGGGGGTTTGGACAGGAAAAGTGAAACTGGCATGATGCACAAGTGTTTGGCAAATGTTGTCAATGAAACTTTCAACAAATGTGAGGAAATTAATCTCTGTGTATATATTTTTTAATGCAGTTTAGCAGCCAAAACAGGATGAAGCACCATTTGCTTGTTTTATTTCTTACTGACAAATAACCCAAAACAAACTCAGTTTAGTAGGAAAACATGTCTCAGACACTTACATTGTTGAATGATTTGTCTTTTTAATGGCATAAAAAAATTAAAGTACTGATTCCTAAAGCACAGATCCACAAACCTGGGGATGTGCATGTAGACAGTCTCTCAGTGAGTGCAGTAGTCCAGCAGTGATCAGAAAACCTGCAATCCATTCCCATATCTCCAAAGAGCTCCTTTTTCTACAGGCTTCAGGTCAGTCTGCAGAGCATCTCCCTTGATTCCTGCTCTTAGGGCTTGTGTTTGGGGCACTTTGGGAAATAAATCACTTGGCTTGCAGCCATTTCACTGAAGTCCTTTCATATAAGGTGGGACACGTCAGACAAAGGAATCAAGTCTTGTTCTGAATATTCTGGAGTGCATTTGAAGGTAGCATCCATTTCAACATTATAGTTTCATAGTATCCAGTGCCCCTTTTCACCTGCATCTCTCTGATGTTTGCCATGCCAAGACACAGAACAAATCTTGCTTTTGTAGGTTTTACTTTGTTTTACTAGATAGTACTTTATAGTATCAGAGCACACAACAGTTATTTATGGGAAAGGTACAAAAATAGTTGTGTCAGGTCAAAAAGTCTGCCAGAAGCAGCTTTCTTGTTTCATTCTTGTTAACAGAGAATTTGATTAATTTTCTTCTCTTGGTTGATTATCTGCCTTTCAGTTACTGTTGCCCAGGTTGGGCTTCCCTGAAGAGTTTTCAGTAGAGGAAGGCAGCAAGCTGCCTCTAAGTGTCAAAACCCCAATTGTAGTCAGAAGCTGTCATGAGTATCTACCTGCTTCTGAAGGCAGCTTCATCCTTTCCTTTTTTGAAATTGTAGACTTTGCCACTAGGTTTAAAAAGTAAAATTATGGAAGCAGTACTGATGTGAACTACCCCACTGGTTTTAGGACATGACTCTAAGATTGTGGCTGGGTGACCTGAGGAGAGAACTGGATTATTTATAAAAGGTGACCAAGCAGGGTTGTTGCCATGACCCTGTTAAACTTCCAGCAGAATCTGTGAAGAATCTGTGGCTTGAAGAAGACCAAAACATGTTTTCCTGATACAAGGAAATCGTTAAGGGAATGGGCTCTTTCTGGATTCTTTTTGAAATCTGGGATAAACTCTATTTATGTTCTCCATCATGGAATTTTATTTTTTTCCATCTTGGGATTTTAGTAGTTCATGTCTTCTGTCTGTGTTTTGTCATTAGCATTTGGACTGAATGCTATATCTTTGGGTAGTTTGTATTTAATGTGCTTTTAGTACTATTTTCATTATTACTATTTTACCAATAATTTAATGTTATATGACTTAGTTAATGATTGCAATGTGATTCTTCATCGTTGTCACAAATAGTTTGTGTCCCTAAAGGAATGAAAATGAAATGTAATAGCAACAGATGTGTAGTTCTGAAAATGTAATACATTTTTAAGAAGGAAAACTTAAAGAAAACCAGAAATCCTGGTCCTGCTAAAATTGGGCTGTGCCTTCACACAAAGTCGGGAGGCCCAGTATAAGTGGGTAGCCCGGGGCTGTGTACCAGTGTTTTTAAGGCAGTTAATTTATAACAAGAAGCTGTAGAGCACCAACCTGTGCTGGGTCTCAGGGCTACAATCCACACATGGTGTTGCCAAAGATAGTTTGTTTATGTGCAGAGATTTCCATGATAGCAGTGTCTCTTGGCAGCCATTGGAAACTGCTGTTATTAAAAACCCTACATTTCTCATTAGAACAACTCTATTGTACATATTGTTTAAATATAGATTACTAATGAAATGCCTTTTTATTGCTTTCCCAGTGAATACTTTCAGCATAAAGTTAATTTGTAGTGTTATGTAAATTCTGTTTAACTTCAATCAAGTTTTTAATTATGTTTTTACCACAGTAATTCCCATTTGATTTGTCATCTCCTGTTAGGTATTTAACATTGCACAGGGTGTTTTTTTCTTATTTCCTTTTTTTTCCCCCCTCCTGTTTTAGTCTTTGATGTCACCTGGACTAGAGCCTTACTCTAAAGCTGTGTAAGTTTGATTTCCTTTCATGCAAGTATGATTTAATGAAGAATTACTACAGAAAACCAATATTGGAAATGCTTTATTGTTATGGTATCGATTAGCAAAAGTAAAATTAAACAGACAGAGCTACCACTGAGAAGACATCCAGCTATTTCATTTGCTCCCTTGCCTTTACCTTTCTTTCAGTTACTCCAGTTCAGTGAACCTTTGATGCTGGCAGCCCTTGGATTCCATTTAAAATGTCAGTTGCTACTTAACACCTGATGACCACTCAGTCTGTGGCTGCCTTGCATAGATACCAATTGTTCTCACAAATGTTTACTTGCCCACTGAGCAGATAAATGGACCCTTTTTTGGCAAATTGTCAGCGCATTAGTCATGTCTGAGATAGGAGTTGTCAGGCAGCATCTCAGGTCTAGATAGTTATTTTCAGTTGTAGATACGTATTTTTTTATATCTTTTTCTGATGAATTTAAGTGGAAGTAGTTGAAGTTGAGTCTTTCTTCAAAGGTCATGGTAGAGAAACTTCTTCAAAAAGATGTATACTATTTCGTGTGTTTATGTAGAAGTTTTCTCATATACATGGGAAAAGATGGGGATTAGTTTTGTACAACAGTGGGGGGTCTTTTAATTAAAATACAGTCTTTTTTTTTCTAAAATCAGGGCCTCCTTGAACTCAGTAGTGATTTTTGCTCAAAAATTGTTCATGCTGAAGTAAAAACTGTGTAAAGGATTTGTGACACATTCTGAATTCGGGTGCACTTGAAGTAGCTCAGTTGGATATTCAAAATTAGAAGCAGAATTTGAAATATTTGCTTTGGGAACATACTATTAAATATAAATTAATTGCTATCTTAAATTACTTGGAGGACATTTGCATACTTGCAAGTTTATTTCTGGAAGATTGGGATTATAAAGACCTTAACAATACGCTAACTGTCCTGCTTGAAAAAGGAGTATTCGTAATACCTAGCTACAGACTTTATTTAAAAGTTCACTTTTCAGTTATTTGCAAAATACTATTCATAGTATGCTTGTACACTTTACATCCTCAGTGCGTGCTGGTATTCCAGCATTGTCTGATAATACCATCAATTCACAGGTCTCCTACAGAAATGAAAGCGAAGAAATAATCGACTCTCACTCTTGAAAAACCACATTTCATATGTAACTATTACAATGTATTTGATTGAGATGGGAATTGTGTTACTTTCTCATGGGAGTTGTTTGAATTTCCACTGTTTAAAAATCAATTCAGCTTGATGAGTGGTGGATTCAAGCAGTGGAACCCATTAGGATGATTTCATATCACCAGTCGCACCCTATTTAATCTTTCTATTGGGAGATAATTAAGTAGAACTCATTAATTTGCACGGATGTTGAATGTTTCCATCAAACTTGGCTTTCTCCACCCTCACCTGTCCTTCCTGCCCAGGTGCATGGCACTGCCAGCAGTGGGCAATGCCCCATGGCACCGAATGGGGCAATGCACAGCCGACTGTGATCTCCTTGCATGGGATATAAAGCTTTCCTGCAGCTGAGGCCAAGTAGGAATCTTGGGCTCTGACTTCTGTATTAGGCTGGCAGGCATAAAGATTGCTCTTCTTTTTTTCTAACTGCCTGAGATAGAATGGCTCAATCTTTAATGGTATATCTATATATGTAGTTCCCTTTTAAGCCACATACAAGGTAGTTTGGTTTGGTTTTTCTTAAAACAAGAATCTGTAAACACTCAACCTGCTACATTTCTGTGGGCTCTGAATGCAATATGCTGTCAAAGAAATGCTTGCTTTTGGTAAGTGATTTTCTGCATTGCTTTTGACATCTAGGTTTAATTTCCTTTGAAGCAGTGGTATTTTCTTACGAGAATGTAAAGCTGGTAAAAAGCCCACATGTACAAGGGCTGACCATCTCTATTTTCTTTCCTGTCTACAAAAGCTGACTGGAGTCAGTCCTCCCTACACCCAAAATGATACTGGTTGTGAGCAGATGCTTTTTGTTGGCCATGTAGACATTTTAGGAGAAGGCACAGCAGTGCCTGGTTTGCTCTTCGGTGACTGATTGCCCTGCGTGTCTGATCACTGATGCCTGTGGTGGGAGCTCTTCTGTTTATTGTGCACAGCAGAGTCCATCTGGCAGGTGACAGACCCAGAAAAGACCTGTATTTCACTAGAAATGTTTTATGCTAGCAAGGTAGATTAATACTTCCCTGATTTAGTATCCTTCCTGTTGGCTAGTAAAAAAGTGGTGTGTATTTTACTGTATTTAGCTGGTTTCTAATACTCTGGTGCCACAATCCAATCACAAATAAGCTTCTCTTTTTTCCTTGTCTTGGTCTATCTAAAATTTTCTTCCAGTATAGAATCTGAAATAGAAGTCTGTGTCCAAGTTCCTGTCACGACATCTAGAATTTACCAAACGTGTACACTCCCAAAACCTCCTAAAATGAGTTGATCTGGATTTTGCTGGCATTGAATAGTGTCTGTTGTAGGGACACATAATCACTTAGAGAAGAATGGTTTTCTGACTGATGTTTTTAGCTCTTCATATTGCATAGGTTGCATGGGTGCTGCATCCAACATTATGCTGGGATTACAATGCAGTTAAAGTCTCAAAATAAAAAAGTGTGGTTTTCTTCCCTCGAAATTAACGCAAGGTTTTAAAATTACGAGACGTGACAGCACCATGGGCATACATCTGCTGGACTGGTAAATTACTGGGGATATTTATAACTCGTGTTCTTGTGCTTGAAATTGTTCTAAGACATTTCAGACACAAAAGAGTGCGCCAAATGCATGCAGTACTTCACCAGAAAGTAGTTTATCCAGTAAAATATGTTCTAAAGGAGATGACAGGTAAACAGAAATTACTCTTTTGATATTTTCACAATATTGCGTTGATTGTTAATGTATAGAAGATGTAAATGCTTTTATTTCCTACTACTTTTCCTTTGAAAAGGACCTCCATAAAGATGAATAAAAACCAAAAATTTGCCACCATTTTTTTAATATACCCGAAATAAGAGATACTTAACGTAAGGTTTTGCCGTGTGATCCAAGCTTTTTTTTCCACTCCTTTCCAAAGGAGTGGTATTTTAACTAGTTGTGTGGCTATTTTTTCTATTTACTTAAATAAGCAGTTCAGTCTAGGTGGAGCTGGAAGGACCTGAATTTTTAAGCTCTTGTCTAAAGTGGAGAGACGAGGCCAAGCAGAAGGGAATGCCATTAGCACGCAGTGACAGTGGCAGCAGAGCTATTTAGACAGCTGCACGTGTCATATCATGTACTCGGGTCCTGGTCATGCTGCTATTTCTGTCTCGTTAGCACAAATCACAGCATCTACTTTCTGCGAGTCCCTGTTGCACCTTGGCTTATCTAGGGGCACTTCCTAATTTGAGTGAGTTTAAAAGGGATACTGAAAATTCCAAGTCCAGTAATGAGCTGTTCATTTTACTGCAGAGCACAAGGCAGTGCCACCAAGGCCACGTCTGGCCAGGAATCGGGCACTGGCCCCTTTGTAGGCATTTGGGAATGGTACCGTAGTGCTCATCTCGACTCCGAGAGGCAGCATTTCCTACCAGACAATATCACCACGTAAGGTGTTCGTGTAGAGCAAGTCAAGCTAATTCAAAGAAGGTATCTAGAGGAAAACCCTCTGTCTACTGCTTGTTACTGCTTCAATGGTCACATATTCGAGATGCTGTCTTCTCAGATAACCACCAAACTCCAGGAGATGTAAGCATTGCTTACAATGAAGCTTATGGTGAAGTCATACATATGATAACTCAAAGCAACTATAAACCAGTATTATGAATTAAGGTATATAAAGATAAAAACAGGCTAATGCTGGTTGATGGGGTTTTTCTTTTTCTTATGTTTTGGTGGGGTTTTTTTAATATTTGCCCACGCTAAGATATCTTGTTTCTTGTACTTTTTTAATTCTCACCGACCTGGACCAGATTTTTCATTGTTTTCTGAAAAGTTCATGTTTTCAGTACAGTAGACGTGTGTTGTATTTCCGAAAATAATGATGTAAAAGCATTAATACAATTTAGCTGTTGTTAACTTGCCTTTTATTATCTGCTTAGCTGTCAATGTTCCATTCTTTGTATGACACATTCATTTCAAGAATTCCTAAATTTTGCCCATTGTTGCTAAAGGCTGTCCTGTGTGTTAGACAGAGCTCTAACTACACCTGCAGTCGTGTATGAGTGTACATATGGAGAAATGAGTCTTTTTGAAGTGAAAGTTCATGTTGGATGCTCAGAAATATATCCACAGGATTTTTTATACAAATGCAGTATATTTCTTGGCTTATGAGTTTGCTGCATGTTTACTGTTTGAAGAATAATGCACATATTTACTTGCTTCAATAGTAACACTTAATATCAGCTTACAATTTTAACAAAGTATGAGGCTCATAAACAGGCATAAGCCAAACATAGTCAGTATATTGATTTAATACTTCTCCTCATATGGATTTTCTCAAAATCTTTCACCTTGTTCAAAACGAGGAAAATTAGAGTTAAGTTTGCCTGTCCTTAACTATCTGTCTTGTGTTCTGCAGGGACGGATGTCCTGGCTTTTTGTGGTTTAATTGTTTTATCAATAAGGATGAGAAACAGAAGTAAGTTTTTTTATTTTTGGATGAAACAAGATAGAGCATGCCAGTGAGTGCTAGGAGAAGCCTTCCCAGGATACCAGTTGATGTGGCCATCACCTAGACAATTGCTGTTGCTGGTCTCTGAGCTTCAGCTGTCTGTAACACTGTGCGTGAACAGTTGATGTGAGAGTGGCTCCTACATCTGCTGCCACGCTTTCAGGCTTCCTAGTTAACTGCTGCTGAAGACAGCTATCCTTGATTTCTAGAAATATTTAATCATGATTTAATCTAGCAAATAAATATCCAGTAGTAATATTTCTTGATGACATAGTCAACTGATAACAGGCACCTTGAACCACGGCTTCCTTAATTCAGTATTTGAAATTTTTCTCTCAGTAGCAGTATGAACTGAACCAAAGATGTGTACAGCATGTGTTGTATTTGCAAACGGAGATACAGAGAAAAGATGGTATTGAAGAAATTAAAATTTTTTCAGATGAGCTAGGCTGGTGTTTTTTGATGTTGCTGCCTTTTGTTCTGTAACAGTGATGCCAACAGCAGGCGGTAAATGCAAACTTCCCTTGTACAGTCCTGTGCTGGTCAGAGGTGGACAAGAGGGGGTGGAGACAGCAGTGTGGGAAGAAGTCTCTGAAAAGGAGGCCCAGAAGTCCGGTTGTAGCCCATCTTATACAGTGCTGTGTATGTGTACGTGCGTCCTGGCTTGTGAGTCACTGGCAGCCTCAGTGGAAAGGGCAGTGGCCAGACTCACTGAGCTCTGCTTATACCACTACACGCTTAATGGGACTAAACAGGAATCCAGTTGCTGTCCTCCTACTCCTTCATCTGCAACTAAGCGGTAAGGGTCTCCATGCCTCATCCACAGGAAGGGTAAGTGGAAGCCTGCTCCAGGCCTCCTGTGTAAGGGATGGAATAGACTAAACCCACTTAGTTTAAATAATCTGCGGAAGAGCCCTTTCTATGGAAATGGTTGTTTTCGCATTTTTGTCTTGGAAACTGCTGAAGCATCCCACCGGGTTTGGGTTTCTGTCTTAGTACTTGCTGTGCACGCAGGCAATAAGAGCCAGGCTTAGCATTAATCAGCTGTGATTCATTGTGCCTTTACCCCACGATGTCTAATACTGAATAGATTTGAAACCTTTGATACATCTTCCTTTGTTGGTTTGTTTCCACAATTCACTTCCATTAATTTCCAGGGCCTTAGGGATCTTTGTTTCTGCGTTGCTGATGCTGGCCCTGAACACCGAGGCAGACAGGCAGCTGGTTACGCCTCTGCCTGCCAGGCTTCAGGAGCAAATTCCTTCTGCACAAGCGCGCAGCTCACTCAGCCCTCCCTCCACTCCTGTCTGGATTACGGTTTCATTAAGGTCTCATACATATGTGATATTTTAACTCAAATGGGATATAATAAATTTCGTCTGAATAAGCAGTGCCTTTTATGTGTCATAAATTTTGCCTTTTTCTGTCCCCACTAATACACTTCCCCCTGTAACATTTCAGTTATATACCGATAAACTCCTCGACATTTAAATAGTACTGCGGCAGGCTCGAGGTGGAGAAGTGGGTCACGCAGAGCTATCAGGAGAACCGTGACTTTTATAACTGGCTGAATAGGAAGCTCCCGGCTACTCAGATTTCTGCAAGGTTGACTGCCGTTGCTGAAAGGGGAGAAATAAAGTGTGCTTTCATTCTAAAAGCACTTTGCACACTTGAGTCAACCTTTTCAGGGCTCTGAAGTGAGGTGGGTAAATGTTGTTGCTTCAGGTGGAGAAACTGAGGCAGGAGGCTTGTGTGTCCCATTCTCCTGCACGGCTGGGGTTGGGTGCTGCCTGGCAGGCTGTGCTTGGGCACACGTCACAGCCACGGCCTTCCCTGATGTGATACAAGTCTGGCCCTTTTCTGCCATACTGCCGGCTGTGACATCCTAATTGAATGAATCTTCCAGTGTTGTTGCACAGTAGCTGCAGCTGGAAAATGTTGTGCATCTGCTGTCTCAAGGTACCCTGGGGTGGTTGGGTTGTCTTCTTTGCTTTTCTTCCTTTCCCCCGTCTTCCCTCCTCAGTTTTTGGCCCAAAATAGTTCCATTTGCTGGGGAAAAAAAACCCCAAACAAATAACTGATGAATTTCAGTTACAGTCCTCCAATTAAAAGTCAGAATTCTTTTTGCTAGAAAAAGCAAAAACTTTTATGTTGTAAAAAAGAACAAAAATACTATATTTTCTGACTTCATCCTAGTAGACTTCTAACTGCCTGTAGACTACATATATTTGTATCTGTTACAAGCTTTTAAAATGTGTTTATGTGCTATGTAATCCAAGAATGATCCAAGTGCACTGTGGCTCAGAGATCCCTGCAGTACTGAATGATTATTAGTGGGAGTGGAGAGATCAGTTTAGAAGATTGCTGTCATAATTTCTGGGGGCCTTAAAATGTGCGGAAGTATTTTGTGTTTATGCACTTTGATACTAGATTTTTTGGAGTGTGTCTTCTGATCTGTCTGCTGAGTGTCTTACAGGTTTGTGCAAACTCAGCTTTGCTATTTCTTTAAAAAAAAAAGATATTTCCTCTGAAATAATATTACTTAAAAGCACATATGATTATTACACGACTTTCTTGCTTAATTTTGCATGCTAAAGGAAAGCTGTAAAGGTCATTTGGTGAGCAATTTTATCTGGGATTTTCTCCTAGTAGTTAAAAACCACATGACGTTAATAACTATTTACATAATCCCTAAAAACTGGTAGGCAAATTGTGCATGTGGAAACATGAAAGGTAATGTAAACAGGCGAGTTGCTTTATCCCGAGTTGTGTGTTTTGACTGTAAAGCTGTGTAACTGAAGATTGAAAAAAGGTGCAGTTCTAATCCATTTCTTTTGTCTTAAGGAGAACTGTGAGTCCTATTCTAGGAAATGGATTTTTGTTTTTCTGAGTGAATCTATAAAAACCCCTTGAAATCGCTGTCTTTTGGCAGTTAGCCAGGTAGTTCAGTAAACAAGCTGGATTGATTATCTGAAAGTTATTTTTTATGTTAATGTTGGATTTCAGATACATAGTGTCACATAATTCACCTTCATGTCTTCTGAGTTCCGTTGTGTAAGGTATATTCAATCCTGTATACACTTCCAAAGCCAAAGAAAAACGTGGGTTTTTTTTAAATATAGGCAAAGCAATCTTACTTTACAGTAATGAATCCTGTTGGCATCCTCAAACAGAAAATAAGCCTCACTACCTTCCATGAAACCTAAGTGTCCTTCAGCAGGTCCTGAAAATAAGCAACCAACAAGCAAGCATCATGCTTTTTTTTTTTTTTTGGTACAGATGCATGAGATGAGCAGGTATTGAACTGTTTGTTCATTGCTGAAAAAGGAAATGTGCTGTTCTAGCTTGTGCCTCACCAGGGGAAGGCCTGGTTGGAACAGCTGGCTGCTCAGCTTAGTTCTTGAGGTAAATCCTCTCCTTTCGCCTCCCACCCAAGTCTAAAATGGTTAGAGAGGGTTCCTTTAAGGGTGATGAAAAATAACCTTTCTGCTTTTTGTTCAAGCAGAGAATTTACAAAATGAACGTTAGCAAAGGATGGAAAAATTCTTAACAGCATAAAGACAGTGTGGGGGGGAAATTTATCTAGTTAGCCACTGTGTTGATGTTTCTGCCTGTAAACCTGGCTAAAACATCAATCTGTGTCTTAAAACAGCTTTGTGAATGTTTCCTGCTAACGAGAAGCAACGTCAGTGCAGGGTTGTAGGCTGTATAACTCCGATTTTGATGGGCGATGGTCATTGAAATGGGACTGAGCAATAGCAGTGGATCTGGAAATAATGCTGGCATCAGTTCCCCAACCTTGCTCTTGGCCTTGTGTTGATAACTGTATCTAAAACCTTGCTTTTTGGAATCAGATGATTGTTTAAGCCAAGCTGATAGGATCATTTTCCATTTCCAAAGTTCCTAGCAATGCTAAATCCGTAAGAGATGGAAAATGTAAATCAAGTATTTCAGAAGAGTTTAAGGAACAAATAATGTTGTTTCATGATTGTCATGGAAATTGGGATGGTTAGTTGAATATTATTGATCATGTTTGGCTTTAAACACAGAAATACCTGTTTATATTGACTTAATTTTAATTTTGAGACCTTAAAAATAATTTTAAAATGGCCATTGAAACTTTCCCCATCTACCAGGGCTTTTGTGCCCTAGTAACAACAGACAGAAAAATATATCATGCTACTTCCTCTGATGCCTTGAGCGGCTACCTAGAAACAGAGACCAGACAGGAGTAAGGGAATAAAGGCAGGTATTTATTTGAAGGGCCTTCAAAGGTACACCCTGGGGAGCCAGAGGCTACATCCAAAAATGGGCCCCAAGATGGGCGACAAGTCACGAATTCTTCACATTTTTATAGGTTTGGTCCATTTGCATATCAGCATAAATTCGCCAATTAAAACTTTAGCTAATGCTGTAATTTCTTCAATTTCTCCACCTCTCTAGGGGCCTTAGTTTACACTTTTTGGGCCTAGGACGATCGGAGTGTTCTCTAGTAAGAAGCTCAGAGAGGCTTTGTGGAGTCTATGTGGCCTAGGAGAGCAGCTAATGAGCTACAAGAAACTTCAGAGTTACACACTAGGCAATACAGGATTTGAAGAATATAAAAGTTAAAACCTAAGGCATCACCTCATTTTATTGTTTCCTGTATATACATCACATCATTTGTATGTTGCTGTCCTCTTTTTCTCCCACATTTCCTTTATGAGTCACTTTCTCTCTTCTGGCAGTAGCTACCATTATATTTTCTGGATGCTGCAGAAAACAAGTAATAATTGTACTTATTTTCAGGATTAATAAAACTATGGGTAGTTTCTCTCCTTCTACTTGAGAAACTGTAGCAAAACTTTTAGTTTATTTTTTATTAGAATACCTTATGGGGTTAGTTTAATAACAAACCAACCCCAAAATGACGACAAAAAACCTTTAGCCCCCAGGAAAAAAATCCCAAACCAACCTGGCACAGGTATTTACGGGGTGTGGTTTGTACAGTGGCCTGAGAACAAAGCTCACTTCAGTGCTGTATGTTTTCATCCTGTGTCTCCCAGTAGCACCCTATGGCTTTTGACAAATGACTTGACCTCTGCTGGCCAAGTTGGCCACTGGTGAGCATGAGGCTGAATCCTCCCAGGCCTGTGGAAGCGCATCAGGTTATTCCACTCATTAACTGACTCCTGTAGGTAATACATATTTCTCTCCATTTGCAAAATGGGGATGGTAATACTTTCTGCCTGCCTCTCAGTGGGATCTGGGAGGATTAGTTACGTCTCTACAGCAGCGTATAAGTGGTGAGGATGATTACAAAGAACAAGATGTGCAATTACACTGGAGGGGCAGCAAGCTGCGAGTGTCTCGTTACACTTACATAGCAGAGCAGCTGGCTGATGAGCTGTCCTGACCTCTGCAGTCAAACCAGATTTCAGCACAGTTGGCTCATTTGTGGGCTACTCTGATTTCTCACGTCAGGACCTCTGTTTTCTAAAGGTGCCATCAGGTAGGGAAATAGAGATGACAGCCACCCACTGGAGCTGTGCATTTGTTTGGCTTGCCAGAGCAATTTCAGGTGCTGTGGATGTGAGCACCTGTAGGTAACGGTCTTTGCCAGAAGGTTGTTCTTGCAGTAGTGTGAGTCTTGATGCTCTGGCCACCTGCTTCTCCCATGAGTCTTCACACCTTTGCTGGCATCACCTTCTGCAAATGGGACATGCTTCCTTGTAAGATTTTCCTTTCCCTGCCTGCTCGGCTCAAATTCCACCTAACAACTCAATACTTGTGCAGTGTCAGCAAGAAGTCAGTCTGTAATAATAGTCATATTTATTTTCTTTTATGCCCTTCCAGGTACACCCTGTTTATTCGATTTTGCTTAGAATGTGAGCTCTTGGGTGGAGCCTTCCTGGGTCTTTTCTCCCGTGGGCTGCTGCTGTGTTGTCAGTGTTGTACAGGGTTAACCCCTGTTGGCACTGGGACAACTCTATCTTGGGACACTTGGGAATCCGTTTTTAGAGTTTCCCTAAACTCGTTCAGTGAATTTAAATAAAAGGTGTATCTGAAAGGCCCTGCAAGTTCTTTCATTTGTGCTCTGTGTGTGCTTTAAAGCCCTTTGAGCAGTTAAGTTATAATGACTGCTGAAAGTAATGAGAATGAGTGATAAGAAAAAGGATTTACCTGTATTTTCATTAGAATCTATTAAGACTAATGTAATCAAATGGGATCAAAATGTTATCACCTTCTGAGGGTCATTGTCAGTAATTGTAACAATAAAGTGATTATTCTAGTGTCTTGCCTGAGGGAAAATTAGAATGACTGAAATAAAAAAAAATTAAGAGGTGTGATGCAATGCATTTAGGTGTGGAACACTCATTTTTTTGCAGTGGATGCCGAATAGTTTTAATCCATGTCAAACAACTGCATTTGGTTTTCACTTTGATGCATTAACAAGAAACTGTGGTGCAAATAGAGGACTAATATTTTAGATAGCAATTAATAGAGCAAGAGAAAATAATAAAATGAAATTTTTCTATTGAACATACAGGAAAATAGGAACCTTCAGTTTAGGATTTGAGTGCTGATTTTTGAGTTTGCCAGTTAGCAGCTCTTAAAAAGCTTGACTTTCAAACAAGGTGCTGCAGACTTTCTGAAAGACAGACATGAATGGCATTTGAAGTATGTAATCAGTACAGCCAACATACTCTTTGGTGTAAATGGCCCTGTGGGATGTTTGCGGAATCAACACTGCACATGCAAGCAGAGTGAAACGGATGGGAATCTAAACAGGTGTTAGTATCATGGCACAGGTTCAGTCAAAAGCAGTAGAATGAAGCATTCATGAAAATTACCTGCTTCAATAAACGATCTCAGCTACGTTTTTGTCCTTACTGTTGCTCTGTTTTACCCGTATCTCTCATGAGCGAAACTGTCAGTGATGGCAGGATAAATCCCTAAGGATATTAGAACAGCATGATTTTTATCTCGACTGTGTCCTATTTGATGGGAGCTACAGCTTGTGGCTAAAGTATTCTGCAACATTTCAGCTTGATTCATGTTCCTCAAGTTTAGTGCTTAACATCATGTGTCTAAATATCCCTCAGACTGAACTGGGAATATACCCCATAGTTATGAAAGAATAGCATATTGGAGATTATGGTGACAAACATTTATCTCCAGTAATAAAAAGTAGACTTTCATTTCATCCATTTCAGAGCTGTGAATTATGGTGTGTATCTGTTAAGGGAGGGTTAAACTATTTGTCCTGCCTTTTTTTGGGTGTACTTTAAATTGTATTTTTCTTTTGTGTTTTAAGCATTCTCCCATATTTTAAGGAATACGTTTTAGAGTGCAGATGTGCAAACATCTCATTTCCCTTTCATGACAATAGGAGATGTTTTGGAATACTCATTCCTACAGAACCAAAGCACCAAAGTATTTCAAATGTGTAAATGACTCAGTAAAATCAATGCAAGTTCTTAAATTAATGAGTTATTTGGGAATAAGCGATAAAAGCATGAGATCTCTGTGGCTTTCTTGCTTTGAACATGCAATTATGAAAAAGGATTTGAGTGTGATGGGCAGGGGAGGAAGAAACTAGTCTGTAAAACTTTGAAAATACGGTAAGATAAATGGCTCCTGATCCAGTGCTCCTCTAGAGATGGCAAAGGTTGTGTGGGACTACAGTGTATGGTAAAATTGGCTCTTAGTTTGCAAAGTCCTTTCTTGGCCATTAGGAGTGTCGTGCTGTTGTCTGTGCAGAATACCCAGGCAGACGAAAGGTCGTACCTTGCTATTTTGGGATCGGCTGAGTGTGGAACTGTCATACAAATAAGCTGAAAGGCACAGGAAAGTTGCGTAGTGGTGTGACTAGGGTACGACCCAATGCTGGCTAAAGCCAATGGGAATCTTTCTTGCAGCCTTAATGGCTGCTAAATCAGACCCTGTTTTAGCTCAGACCTTTTCATTTCTTGATCTGCAGTCATTTGAGAATGTGCTGTTATAAATGTAATAAATCTTTAAATAATGCTTCTGTCTGAAGACTCTTGCTTGTGCATGAGTAATTTTGGAAGCTTTGTGCTGCCATGTCATTTTTCTGCTAGAGTTTTTCAAATGTTGCTTGTGTGTTTTTAGATTTACCTGATACATTAGATACATACATTAGGTATATTTATTGTTACATATATATTATAATGAAAAATTGTATTTGGCCTCTGATAGTCCCAAATCAAGATCAAGATAAGGTCTATAACACTTTGTGCTCTAAATCCCATGTGGGTTTTTTAGAACATTCAGTGGTGGTGCTCCTGACTGTTTGTTAAGCAAGTTTCTCCATATGTAAAATGGAAACTATTTTGATGTTTTCCTAAAAATGTTATGGTATGATTAAAATACGGGTTGCTTAGGACAGGACTAGTCTTTGTGTCTATAAAGAATAGTGCTAGACATCTCTGGTGTATCAGAGAGGGAACGAGCAATAGCTGCAGCTGTTGTCATTGGGGTCCTTCCTTGTGCACCATGTTCACTCCTGCCTTCCGGAGACACGAGTCCTGGGCAGGCAGATGTGCAAGATCTTTCAGGTCTGTCAGGAGGTAACCCAAAACAAGCAAGTCGGTGTCTGATCCCTCCCATTTACAAAGGGGGTTCCTGATTTCTGACTATTTTTTTTTAAATTTAAGCATACGTTTTTTTGTTTCATTGGAGAGAATCAGGGTAATTCCCAGTCCAGTTTTGAGACATAGGAAGGAGCATTTGTATCATGATCTTGATAGTGATAAGCATCTCATGCGAGGTGTGCCAAGGACTCTGGCACCCCTGGAAAAATAGGCTGATTATGGAAAAATCTTCTGTTTACTCCTGATTTCACTTGGCCCTGGCTGTTCTGCTGCTGACAGCTCAGGATACTACTCTCTCAGCCTCGCTGCATGGAGACTGCTACAGGTGTCACAGAAACTGGTTAGTTGTTATAAAGCACTTTGTAAATAATAAGCTGTAGTAGAAAAATAATTATAATATTGTTGAAGTGCAATTAATTCTTCCAGTAAAACTACAAAGAATTCACAAATTAAGAACTTGAAACTGGGGTTTTCTGTCTGTAAGAATCAAAAGACATTTTTGTGGTCTTACTTCGTTTTCAGTTTATGAAATAACTTATTTTCATGATGCAAAATTACCTAGTATGCAAACTCTTGATTGAGTACTTGAAAACAAACATGGCTTTGTAGTAACTTGTTATTTTCCCTGAAGAATATGTGTGCCCTTTCTTGCACTCAGCATTGTACTGCTTCATGTGGTTTTGTCTTTGGTATACAACCCACTGTGCTCCAGCTCCACACTTGATTAAATGGCATTATGAACTCTCTAATTATAATACCTTCACTTTATTACGCTCGAAAGGATTGGCTCTGGCGGATGGTGGTACAGACAATGTGCAATGTGAATGCAGTGGTTTGAGCTTCCTTATTGGTGTTGTTATTATATGCATTGGGAGCTTGCCTTGTGGTCACCATCATGGAGGTAAATTTGATTGTGGCCCTATATATAACGAAGATGTATTGTCTTTCACAAATGCTTTACTATCCAACTAATAGTTTGTGCTTCTGTTCCAGTAGCAAATACTGAAATATTGAATACCTCTCACATGAATGCAATCTCCAAAACACAAAGATGTTTTCTTGGGGTGTTTTTGGTTTTCTTGGGGTGTTTTTGGTTTTTTGGGGTGTTTTTGGATGGATGTGAAGCAAGTGTTAAGATGTAACTTTTCAAGCAAGGTTTTTCTAGGAAAGAAAAATAGATAATGAGGTGTTGTTTATGGTTTTTGTAGCTAATGTGGAGTCTGGAACTATAATGACAAGGAAGTTTGGTATGATGTTGGAAGCCTGGTTTTCTTTCCCTACAACTTAATTAACCTCATGAACAGTAGCAGAGTTGCTGCATGGTCATTTGTATTTGTGCATTTGTCACTTACATACTCTTTCTTCAACAAGAAATTGAGGAGGCCCTCAATAGGGTTTCATTGATACTAATGTTAAAGTCTATAAAGCTGTTTACATGGTCTTATCTTCAGACAAGAACCATGTCATTTTAATAAGAAAATAGGAATAAGGAGAGTTTAATGTCCTTATTGACTAAAACTCAATGTAAAAAGTCTAGGGAATTGGACTGAAGAAGGGACAGAACAGGAATCTGCAGGGAGTGGTCTGGGTGTAAGGGTTTAGTTTGCATCTTAACAGTGACAGAGGGAAAATAACAGAAGGGCAGTAGGAAACAGGGAAAAAAAGGAAAGAAAGCATAAGTGGAGATACGGGCGTATCCTCAGAGAAGGAGTCATTGGACCAAAAAGCAAGTAACAACCACTCAGGGTGCAGGAGGAGCATGGCCTTGTCCCCCACTTGATGGTGGGGGCTCTCTTCCCCTTCACTACAGGCACAGCCCTTGCCTCCCTTTGAACTCTCTCCGCGAGTAGCCCAATGCCAGGTTATATAATCACTCCTAACACTGCTTTTAGCAAGTGTCCATGGAGCTGAGCTCTGCCAGCCCCAGTCGCCCTCCCTCCTTCCCAGAGGTGGCAGTCAGTTGAAATGGGATGTGCATCCCAGGTGTGCTGAGGCTGAACCGGAGTTCTGGAACAGCCAGCCTGAGGTCACTACCTGCATCCACATACCATGGCATGAGTGAAATGCTTTGGATTATCTTAAAATTGAAACAATGCCATTGAGGCACTGTAAAACAAACATCAGTAATTATTTCTGAGTGCTGCAATTTTTGTTTTACTTATGCATGTTGGGGAGTGGGGGGCTTTGCAAACAAAAAACTAGTACCCTTTAAAAAAAAAAAATTAACCCCCCCTCATAAACAAAACCACAAAACAAAATGACAAAACCCAAGCCATTGAATTTATTTAGTGTCTTTTTAGCCTGGTCACGGGGACGTTATCTCTGAGGATATTTTGTGTCCTGCCCTGTCAGAACTGTGGGCTGCTGCTTTGTGTGTTTGCACCAGTGATTTTGCAGAAGGCTGACAGAGTCTCTGGGCTGAGCCCAAGTGCCGTGGGCTGGCAGATGTGGCGGGCAGCGTCTGTGCACGGCTGGGAATAAAGAGCCCTTGTGCCTGCTGAAAACGCATGAGATTATAAACGTCAAACTGCTGAAACCGTCCCTTGCATTTGAGTTCAAAGAAACTCAATTTGTTTTAAAAATAGGTTCAATACATAGGTTTCCTGCTTTAACACAGCTTCATGTATTTAGGATCTTGTAGAGGATGTGGATGGGGGAGTTTTGGAGCAAGGCAAATCATTGGCAGATTTAGCATCATGTATGTGTGTGCCAAGTTATTCTTAGCATGAGTGGAGCCCAGTCAAAAGACTTCTGGTTTGTGTGCTATTCTGTTGTATTTTAAACGAATGTTGTGTATAATTGGCATTTGTTAAGGGGAAAATGTAGTGCTGTTTGCTTACATCATGCAAAGTAAAATTAGTGACCAAATTAATAATAACTCATTTTTTAGGCATGGGCTGGGGGCCGGTTGCATGGCAGTACTGTATGGGGAAGAAGCAGCCAGCTCAGTTTTTATATTGTGCTCGTTAATACTTTCCTCCTCCTCCTATCCTTTATGTTGACATTAATGTTAATTACTTACTTGCAGCAACCAAAAAGTATTGATGAAAGCCCATGAACCCAATGTGCTTTTGTAAAATTAGTTTCCTGCTTAAGCAGATATTTCTGTAGTAATTGACACAAACCAGCCTCAGACAGAGAGGCAGAGGCAAGCTGGTTGTATGATTGATTCACCATGTTCTATGGTTATTTCATGTTTATAGTAAAGAGAAGACTATACTTATAGGGCCAGATGCTCCACCTGGGTCCTTATCTGAAGATGTGGCCTGAATAATTTATTAAGGTGCTGTCCCTCATGTTCTCTTCAGCTAGAGGTCTTGCCATAAAAAACACCAGAATTTAAAAACCTTTCTCTTTGTTTTGCTTTGCCTTTGTTACAATAGTGGAACACTATAGGCAGTCCCAATAATCCCAATACTGGTGCAGACTAAGAAAGCGTATGTGCAAATGCTGCAGTGTGTATATTGCAGTATGGGAAAAATAACTGCCCATTTGTAACTGCATTCTCTCAAATGCATAGTAATTGTAGGTGTTAAAAGGGACTGATTTAATGTTTTAATGACACATTAAAGTGGTTGATTTGTTTTAGGTTTTTTTCCTTAAAGGTTAATAAATAGGCTCTTTTGTTATCCCACATTACCTAGAGATAAGAAAATTGCATCATGTAAAATGTGATCCTCAATAACATTTTCTCTTTGAAGGGATGAGTAGTTCCCTGGTGCCAACCTTGTGGCTTTAATGTGATCTCCCAAATAGCACAAAGCTTTTTACTTTAAATACTGACTTTCACACAAGCAACATTTTCTTCTGTCTTGCAGGACAGCTAATTGTGCTGATTTCCCCTTGTTTTGTTCTCTGATTTGTCCTCTGATTGAAAAGTAAATATTATAAAAGGTCAGGTGGTTTCTGTCCAAGTAATGGATTGCTTCAGGCTTTAAAAATGATGCCTGTTCATGGTCCTGCCATCTGCAGGAGCAGCAGCCTATCATAAAGTTACTGTATTGATCTGTCACTAGTACTGTCTTGTCTGCCAAATGAAAAATGGCTTAAACTCATAACCTGGGCCAGCAGTTTTCTTATTGTAAGCCAGACAAAAAATGCTATTGATCTTCTTTGCTGAAGTGTTCTTTTCACAGCTTGCCAGCATCAACATACTGTTGTCCTTACTCAGGGCTAATTAGCTAATAATTTAATGCAACTGAGACAGCAATCTCAGTTTGGTTTAGCAGCAAGGGAATATGCTGTAACTTCAGAAGTATGACACCTTTTTAAAGCACAGTCATGACTGCAATGCTTGTCTCAACTTTTACATTCTGACTTCAAGTTTGATTTGTTCCACACTAAAGAATAACAGTCCAGTTAGGTTGAGGTGTGCTGTCACTTCAGGATTTATAGGAAGCAAAGCCCAGATGCAGTGTTGGTGTCTGTGTTCTTGTATGGTGCTCTTGGTTATGCACTTGCACTTCAGCTTTATGATCACTTCTTGAGTGAAACCAAACAGTTCGTTGAATTAATCATGGGATCCCTGTGGTTTGGGAGCGACAGACCAGACGGATTCATTCACTTCTGAGAAACAGCCAAATACACCTTTTTTGACTGATTCATTTGGTTTTGTTGGGTTTTTTTGGTAAAACACCAACCAAACGAAAAATCCACTGCTAAATTGTTTTAAATCAAAGTTTATATGATAGATCTATCTTTCTAAGAAATACATTTTCCTAATCCTTTTACTGATAGGAGGCCAGAAGGTTGCAAGGAAACTCAGGTTGGAAGCATGGGAAAGATCTCATCTGCTCACACATGTTGAAAATTCGTAGGAGTCTTCCACAAGTATTACTCTTTTTAATAAAAATATTTCATTATGTGTATGAATGGAGTTTGCTTGCTTCCAGTCCTTAGCTTGTGTATAGGAAACAACGGGTACAACTTCAGCTGGAGGATGGCTCAATGTCTATTAGTGTATGTTTAATCTTGTGGATGGTTCTCCTGGCTTGTCTCATACTCTTGTGGTGGTGAAAGATACAGCCTGTACAACGTTCCTTTTAGAATAAACAGTAATAAAACCTTCTGAAATATAATTATAAGCATTTGCAAAAGAACCCCAAAAAAACAGACATCATCTCGCAGTTGTTAGCTGTTAGACATTTTTTAAAAGTTCTTGACCCAGAGCAGCTTCTTCTGTAGTCTTTACCCAGACAGTGTAGCCCATGTCTTAGTTTATATTTCAGAATCATGCATGATTCAAGTTGTATTTTTGTTTTCTGCTCCATATTGCTGAGCACAGTGTGAGGCAATGCACAGGAGGCGGAAGAAAACAGATGATCCCCGAGGGAAGTTATTCTTTACATTTCATACATTAGTTTCTCTGGAGTGTGGGTACATATGTTAATTTTGTATATGAAAAAGGACTTTAATCTATAAGGACCCTTAAAATTTGCTTGAAGTAAGGCAACTTTTAATCTCTGAAAGCATCCCCAAAGTGCAATTAACTATTCTGATGTCCTGATGACTCAACAGATGCTTCTGTAAACTAGAACACATCTGTCAGATTACAGAACTGGTATGCTGCTATATGTGATTTAAAATGACTGCCCACAAATGGTTGTATTGTGATAAATATCATATAGCTGGCAAGGGTGTCCAGCTTTGCAGTAGTCCTTTAAAAACATTTCACAATACACTGTTCATTGTCACTCTCTGTAGCTTGCTACAGTCACAAGAACTGCCTGACTCTTCCTTCGTATCTTTTAAACTTGTTTGGGCTTTTCTGTGTATTCCCAGCTCCTTTCTAATGCATGCAGGCTCTTGAGTGGTATTTTTAATAAAACAGTAGAACTAAAGATTTTTGTAAGCCTTTCTGAAGATTACCAGTAGCCAATTCAACTGATTTTAGACTGTACTCCATCTGTCTAGCAAAGAAAGAAAGTACATTAGTAGTCCACACATGAGTAGCTTATTAGTTCATTTGGTGTGTGCACTACTGTGATTCAAGACTGATCTAAAATATTCATCCACAATTACTGGCGCAGCACAGTTCAAAGTGCTCCAAATCTGTGGGTTTGACTGAGAAATTTAAGGAAAATAGCTGCAAATTGATTCTGTATGTAATTAATGAAACATTTCGTTCTTATGTAAATATTAAATGCTTGGCTATTTTTTTCCTCTTTTTTTTTTTTCCTTTCCTCTTACTGAGCTCCCCCTCCCTGACCTCCATGATATGTTTGTTTGTTTTATAGGATGGTGGGTGGGCTGGCATGGGGGCATATTCTCTTGAGAGGAAGAATTAATAGCTGAGTCCTGTGACTCATTCACTGAACAAACAGCTGTTCTCCCTCTAATTCACCCTTGCTCAGATGTCCATCCCACCCCCGGAGAGGAGCTGCCAGAAGGCACTGTTTGCCTCTGCTCAGTTGTTGAAACTCAGTCCCTTTTCTTGTAAAAAATGCACTTTCCTTGCCCGAACCACCCCACGCCCATGTAAAGCAGAGGTGTGATCCGAGCCCCTGGCCAGCTGGGCTGCAGAGATCCTCATCTCTGGTGGAGGGACACAGCAGACTGGCCGTGGCAGCCACATCCCCAAGTGTCTTGGCAAGATTTTTCAGGGCTCACCTCTTACAGAGTAGTGGCTTTGCCACAGCAGTGCCTGTTTGGAGCTGGGGCTGGAGACAGTGGCTTCAGTATGGGTTAAAAGCTTTTGGTGTGTTGGAGAGAAAGGGCTTTCAAGGACAGCACAGAAAGGAGTGGGTATTTGTGCAGATATAAGGAGTGAAGTCAGTGAGGCAGGACTGGGGTTTTGTTTAGGGTCTCTCCCTCCTTCTTTCAGTGTCACAGAAAATTAATTCTAGTCTTACAAATGCTATCAGTGGAAGATTTTAAGAACAGCCTGCAGTAAAACTTGGAAGATCTCAAGGCAAACTGCATCTTGCTTTGAAATTTCTGTCTTTCCAGCTCAGATGTCCATGCAGAGCATGAATTGTGTAACGCTGCCTCTCCAATGCTGTGGATGACCTCGAATTTTAGCATGGGCAGCCTGGCAGGGCTTGGCATTGGGGAAGGCCCCTGCAGCCCTGCAGGGGATCAGAAAACCAGGATCCGGGGCTACCAGTTTGGGAGTACTTGTGTAATAGCTTGTGTGATAGACAGCAAGGAGCACTATCTGTTGAAACCAAATGACCTGAAGAAAAGATGGGGGGGAAACTGCTTCTAGCTATTAAATCCCAAGATACGACTCTTCCTCTGAGACATCTGTGCAATTATTCCTTTTGGAGCTTTTACTGCTATGACATTAATTTGCATTAAAGGCTTGGATGTCTAAAATTGTGTTTGCCTGCATCTTATTTGGGTCATAGTGTTGCAGCTTTCCGGCCCTTCACTTCCCTGCCATGACAGCACCACTCAGGCAGGCAAAGCAGGCAATAGCCCCCCTGCTGCACCCTGTGCAGACATGGGGTTGGATATACGTATTGTTTAGTATTACAGAAGAGGGTGGTTAGAGTACAGCAGTATTCAGTGAGCTGATGTGAAGGCACTCAAGAAAATTGACTTGGCAGAGGATAGATTTAAACTTCTGTGAAATGCCTACCTTCACATTTAGAGAAATGGAATTTCACCCACAGGTCTTGGCACACCTACTAGGGACAGTGGCTAAACCCAACAAAATAGATGTTTGTAGCTGAGTTGACTGGCAGCAATATATGATGTTAAATTACTTTTTTTCATTCCACATACATGAGCTTGTTTCCCTTACTATGGGTCTTCACATCACTTGAACTGCTTTCTGTTCAAAATGCTGTTCACTGGTGAGTTCCACTCTGATTTAACTAAAAGCAGGGAAATAGCTGCCTCATCTCCACTCCCAGGAGTGGAAGGTAAGGGCAGGAAAGGAAATCTGTTGATCAAGTTTAAGAGGTTATTAGGCAGAGATGGTAAAACAAAAATCTGCTCCTGATTTTACATTGCTGACCTTTTAACTTTCAGATTGGAGAATGTGGGAGAATGAAATGGTTTATATATGTTTCCATTAGATACTTTAGTAAGAGCTCTCAGATATTGTTCTTTGGTGTTGAAAATGCACTTAATTTTTAACTTCCTCTGTTTTAAGAAGGTTAAACTGGAGGGGTTTTCACTTTGATCTGCTAAGGTCAGAGCCCTCTTTTATCGCTGTTATTTGAGGTAAGTGGGCAAAGGAAAATTTTGGGGATTTCAGCTAAGTTCTATAAAAGAGTTTTAGTAAATGGGGGATCCAGCTCAAAAATGCCAAAGTTGGGGTGTAGCTTCTACAGGAAAACACCTGTTTAAGAAGTACTTTCTAGCTAAGGAAAAATGAAGAGTTTTTCCTTGTAAAACCTAGGCACAAAGCTCTAGAGGTGTGGTCTAAGTCTTTGTGGGTTTCTGTTTGTTTGTTTTTAAAGTTTTCTTAAGAGCCAGCTTTCCTCACTTCGGTGCTCCGTTTTTGCACATGCGTGTTGCTGTATACACAACCCTGTTCCCACTGCATTAGGGAGGAACGTTTTCAGACCAAAACAAAGCAAAACTTGTTTATTAACAGAAGATGTTCAGTGTAGTGAAACAAAGTGAAAAAGTTAAAACACTACATTTTTATTGGTGGTGGTGTAAGTTTCCTTCACTCCAGTATTTTTTCACTTTATGTAGGTTTTGGGTTCTGCCCCCCAGCAAAAATAATGCACTCGTGTTGCATGTAGTTCTAAGCCCTTTGCTCTGCTACTGTCCTTGAGTAGTAATGCTGTAAAGATGTAGAAATTATTCTACTGCCAAATATAAGACATTTGTTACTCTCAGAGATGATGGCTTAATTTTTAGTATTCCTTGGTGGCTTATATCTTGACATTTCTTATGACCTACAATTAAAATGACTTTAGCAAAGTCTCAACTTATATCCAGATTTCTGAGTGTGGTTGAGTGTCTCCAGGGAGAGCCTTGAACTGCTCACTAAATCAATTTGTTCTTTTCTCAAAACAGATTAAATATGTTTTACCACTTTATATTAAAAAATAAATAACCCCAGATGACATAACTGCTACATGTAAAATTAAAAAACATGCTCTGCGCATTTTGAAGGGTAGTAATTTTGATGCCAATGCTGTGCTGATAGTATTCCACCAGAGAGAGCAAAGAATGGTTAAAAACAAGCATGTCTAATCCTGTCTCGCTGTTCTGCTAGTCTCGTTTGAGAATTAAGTTGATGGCACTCTACTTGGGTGGGTGCTAACTGCTAGATGTGGCAATAATCTTCTTTAGCAGAGCCTGAGACACTTTGCTTGCACTGCCTTGTCTCCCTGGAGTTAGATTTTTTTTTTTTTTTTTTAATTTGTTTTACTCATGCCTAGTGCTTTCTTTTCAGGTCAGTCTTCTCCCTATTCCTTTAGCAAGATAGGCTGCAGAACTTGCTTGTGACTCACCTGCACCCTTAGCTGATGCTGCAAGTGTAATTTGAGTAGACTCCTCATGTTTACGGTTTATTTTGTATCCAACACACAGGAGGAGCAGCGGGAAATCAGTAGCTGCTGGTGCTCTGCAAATCTGCAGAGGCTATAACAGGCAGCTGTATGCAGGGAGAGTCAGATGCACTGGCTATGCCAGAAGCAGCTTTTGTTCCTTCAAGCCACTTCCATGGTTGTGCTTGAGTGGATTATTGTTTAAGGCTCTGTAAGTACAATAGGACTTAAGGAAAAGGGAAGGGGAAAATTTTTTCTAAGATAGAACAAAACAAAGTTTCTACGGAAATAGGTGGCAAATGGTCTCTAATAATGGGATTTTACGAGAGATGTCCAATCTCCAGAACAATGGTTCAGTTTAAGCCAAGATTAATAGTGCTTGTTATCCTACGCCTGTGAGTTGGCAACTCAGTTCTCTGCTACAAACAGATGCAGTTTAATGTGCTGCTGCCTGCTGCGGCCTGGGGAGGAGCCGCGACTGCAATGGTCACTTGTGAAATGATAATGAATTGCAAACCTCAGTTGGTTTGGGCCCACCGGCCCCAGGCTGACTCTGACTGTAGCTGGCTGGGCACTGTTGGGCTGGAGGAGGAGCTGTCTGGACTGCCTTGCACGGGGCAGCCACACTAAATCCTTCTTATTTCAGCTCGGGCCAAAGCCACCTCCATCACATTATAGTTTCACAAAGATTTGCTGAAACGCCTGTCCTCCTAGTCCTCTTTCCCTGTCCCTGCTTAAACCCCTGATCTATTCTACTGACTCATGTGCGGCCCCTTAAATCTGGGGTGTGGGCCTGGGAGGGAGGTGGGGTGCAGCACTGCCCCAGGGACTTTAGGGTTTCCAGGGCTGTGACAAGAGAGCAGAGACATGGACTACAGCAATCCTGGCCTACTCATGCCCATGTTTTTAGGTGCACTGGACCCATCTTAGATGCAGGCTGAAAAAGAGAACAGGATTGGAAAAGTGGTTCTTTCAGTAATTGGATTTTTGTGGAACAACTTGAGAAGTAAAGGATTTTGTTGTTGTTGTTCTAAACTGCAGATCATGATACTGCAAACTGCTGCTGTTAAGCCTTAAATGCGTACAACAACCTGGACCTTTCCCTTCCATCTTAAAATAAGAAAAATTGCAAATTCATGCCTTTCTACAGCTGAGAAAAGGTGTACTTCAGTTATGGTTGTTTTTTTTTAAATAATGTGAAATACAAGTTTGAGATGGCTTTCATTTCTTTTTATGAAGAGAAAAAACTAAAGGTAGTTGTTTGTTTTTTTAAATTGGGAAAACTAATTGAGAAAACGGTGACTAAATAAACAAAACTTCTGCTTCTACACTCTGGTGAGAAAGAAGATGGGAAAAAACACAAGCAAAATCTACATACTTATTGCTGCGATTCTTTCTTACCTTGCTGTACCTTTGTAGCATTCTGCCTAGCAGGGTGAGCTTGAGAAATCTCCCAGGAGGACTGGTTGTAGTAACGACGTGATACAGGAGCCACCGGTCTGACCAAGTGTCTGAGTGGCTGCGCTGTTGAAGGCAACAGCCCCGTGTGAGAACCTGCTTCTGTTTTGGGAACAAACCATCTCAGGACGAAATGGGGTAGCGCAGGAGTGCTGGCCCAGGGTTCTCCTGGGACTCTGCGGGGCACAGAGAGCCCCGCTGGGATGAAGGCAGGAGGCTGACTCCAGGGCTTGCCGGGGCAGGGAGGAGGATGTTAGGTGCTGCCAGGTGAGGCACACGGAAGGTTCCAGTGCAGCTTGGCCACTTTCTGTGGCTTTCTGCTGCTTGTGTTTGGAAGGAGCGTGCATCCTGTCTGTTCCATCAGATAAATATCTGTATTTTACAGCCGTGTGGCTGCTGCATTTTGGTGTGATGTGTTTGTGTGGTTTTTTGTTCTTGTTTTAATAAGGATTATTGAGGACCAAGTCTAGGTGTAAGCAAAGTTGAAAGTTGTCAGAAGCTGCAGTCCTGCTTCCCTCCACACAGATCCTCCTCCCGTGTTCTGTCTCTGCCCAGGCAGGAACACACCAAGCTGCACTGATATTAGTTTCTCTCTGTCTCTCTTTTTCCTCTCCAAAACCCTCACCTATTTTGCATTGCTTACTTTAACAACAGTTTTTGCTTTTCTCTTATTAAACTATCCAGCTATTCATCAATGAGGATGGCATCTGATGCTCGTCAGACATAGACTCGCTGTTGATTTTGAGTTACTTTAGAATTTCAAAAGAGCCCAAGCTTCTAAGAAGTCCTGATAGAGGGCTACGATACCTAATAAGGACTGCATATAATAGTTAAACTCTCTGCAGAAGTTTGTTAATGTTTTCGCATAGCAGAAGTACGCTTGCTGACCAGTAAGCTTATTTAGGAAGAGCAGCACTTCGTGTTCTTCACTTATGACCCAGTTACAGCTGTGGATAAATGAGAAGTTGGGATTGCTGACATGCTGTGGTTTTACAGGAATTTTGAGTTTGAACATGTTCTGCATTTCAAGGAGAATAATGCTGGAACTTCGAAATAATTTGTGAAAGTAGAAAAATACCCTAAAATGCACCTGCCTTATGCATTTCCATAGGAAGATTGTACAACATACTTTAACTGCCTTATCTTAGCAGTATTTTTGGTTTTCAAGAGTTTCTGTTTGGGTGTTTTCTATTTGCTCTCTCTTCATTTTTGTTTGGGTATGTAGAGTCCAAGTGATATTTTGTGTATGGAAACTGAAGGATTTGCTCTTGGTTACCTTTAGAAATTGATTTATTTACAGTTATTTAAGTCCAGCACAGGCTGAGTGCTGAGGTGTAGACAGTGAGATACCCTGGGGTCCCTCTTGCTTTCCTCAGAGGGTAAGGCTGAGGACAAGAAGCAGGATTCCAGGACTATCTGTGATAGTCCAGAGAGATCTATAATAAACTTGTCTGTAAAATCTGACAGCCACCATGTGGGACCAGGATGTGATGAGAAAGCAAGGAAAGTTCTTTGTGCTTGACCCAAGTCCATTGCAGTGATATAGCTGAGATTAGGAGGTTTAAAGATCAACTCTTTGTTACTTCCCTACTGGATTTCCTCCAGTTCCCCCTTACAGAATTTTTTATATGCTTTAATTTTAAGACTTTTAATGCACAGTTTGCTCTGGGTGTTTCCCATATATATATATATATATATACACCTTTTCCATTAATTTTGGCAAAATCACTAAGAAACAGCACCATGTTAAAAGAAAAAATGTTGAAACTGTGTAGTATATTGGGCCAAAATTGGTGTGTTTGGTAGCAGGGGCTGTAGGGGTGGGAGGCATCACCTGGGCTGCCCTTCAGCAGTGCCCCCGAGAGATCGTGTCTGCCCCAGAGTGCAGTGACGGTCACCCTTGAGGGCTGCAGCCACCTGAGGCCAAAGTGAGGGCATCCTTGGGGGAGACTGCGACCTGGGGAGGAGGATCCAGCCTGGGATAGGGGAAATGGAGCAAAGGAGCAGCCTGAGGACAAATGAGAAGCGAGGAGGAGCAGACAGAGAAGGCATTGCACACACACACCCCACGGCCACCTCTGCTGCCTGTCGCCTCGCCAAAGGCATGGGCTGGACTGAGGTTAAGGCATGGCACAAACCGGGGAAGTTAGGCTGGGAAAGGTGGGGGGAGAAAAGCTGTTTGAGTGAGGTTGACCCTTGGGAAGGTGCAGGAAGAGACTTCCCCTCAGTGGTTGCTGAACTGCTTAGTCTCCTTTTTTTTCACTCCTCAGTTTCTGAAACAATAATTAACAGTGCGTTAATTGGCAATAAATAAAGTATAATTATGTGAAATTCCCCGAGTTGAGATTCTTTTGCCCATGATGTACAGACAACAGATTTGGGGGATTCTTGTATTGGTTTTCCTGTTTTTTAAATCTTTGGGGTTTATTTTTACAGCTTTGGTTTTGAACTTTGGAAGCCTAGAGATAAATATNGTTTTGAACTTTGGAAGCCTAGAAAAAAATATATCCCTTAAAAAAAAAAAAAAAAAAAAAAGCAAAGAGCTGAAAGCTGAAATTTTTATGTGATGATGAGACTTTGGAGAGATGGCTTTAGGAAAAATTCCTAGTGCTGCAGGGGACACGATAAAATCGCTGGAGTTGGCAGCCCTGCTGTGCAGCTTCTCCCTCCTACCCCCCTGCTCCTGCAGCCGTCCTGGTCGAGTCCTTAACATCGTTGATTTTTATGGTGTGATCTGCTCGGAGCAAGAGTTTTGCCTGTGGTGCGCTTGTAATGCACCACATACACATTGCTATAGGAGTAGCCTAACGCAGAGTGTCCGGCACTGCGAGCATCGAGCGGTTCGTAGCCAAAAACGCTTTTGGCCAAAAAAACCGGGCGTTTTTGTGCTCCCTCTGCTGGATCTGGAAGAGCAGGAAGCCCTCCCGGCTGGAGCGCTGCCTGTTCCCCTCCTTCCCCCATTCTCACCCGCAGCTCCCCGCCCGGGCACCGGTGGGTGTTTGCAGAAAGGACTCGGTGCTTCCCGGGGTCCGCTCGTGCAGCTGCGCAACGGGTCAAGACCCAGGTGCGAACGTGGAAAAGGCTGGGAATTGTGCGGCATCGAGTTATTGTGCTACAGGAAGGCTTAGAACGCACCTGGAGAGAGTGGCTGAGGCAAGCCAGGTGTAAGGGCTTTCCAGCTGACACTTCTTCTCTACCACGTATTCTCATTTTCAGGTGTAGCCCGCTACCCCCGAGCTTTACCAGTGAGACTGTTTTGGGGATCTTTCTAGATACAGGATGAGAGAAGGGATCAGGCTTTAAGAAGCTAATTTTATTTTTAGAAGCTGATTGCAGTTCCCGGCAGGACCCTGTGAAGTGTGCTGGCAGAGCTGGGGCTGGCGTGGGGGCACAGAACAGGCTGGAGTGGTGGGGGGGACGTTGTACAAGCCCTGAGCAGGTTGTGAAGGGAAACCAGGGAGCAGATGCTGGTGGGGACAGTGCCAGTGTTCTTGGAATCAGCTTGGACCTGGTTTGTGAAAGGGGTGGGTGGTCGGTAATGTGAATTCACAGAAATGTTAATGGATAGCCCTTTTATTTTAAGAGGTGCTTTATAAAACAAAGTAGGAATTGTGGTGCTAGTTTTACAGATGGGCAGAATAAAGCACCGGGGCGGGGGCGGGGAAGCAAAGCTTGAGTTTGTGTGCTGCAGCAGTGCAGTCCGAGCTGGTTTAAACAGCCTCTGTTGCTATCCTCTGCCATCATGGCTGATCACTCCTGTCCTGTGCCCACTCCCTGTGTTGTGTTGGCACAGCTGTTGATGAGACAACATGCTGAAGGAAATTAGTTCCCCCATTCCAGCTAACCATGCAGCTGCACAAATGCAGTGTTGGAAGCAAGAGTCCAGGAGAGAGGAGTGAGAGGTAAAGTTCAAGTGTCCAAGTAAATGCTATAGCCTGATCTGGCAAAAGTCCAATCCAGTTACACCTGGAATGGTACCCAGACTTGGGGCAGGCAGCACAAAAGTTTTTCCCTTGGAGAAACAAACTAAAATAACAATTGTACCTTCATTAAAGACCAGTGTGCATTAGCTGAGAAAGTCATGTTAACACATACTAAATATGAATCAATTAACATGTTTTTCCTGCCTTGCATAAGCGGAAGAAAAGCACTGGGGAAAACTTCTGGATGAGAATAAATACATTCTGGGCGAAAACATTCACAATTCAATGAGGCCTTAAAAGCCAATCATTCACCCAGGGTGCTTGTCAATATGTAACTTCTCTAAAATTGCCTTTTGTGAGACAAGGAAACCAGCAGCGTTCCTGTATGAAGCAGAGAGCCCCTTGGTGACACTGGATGTGTTGGGGTGGGATGACTGTTTCTGACAAGGTTTTCACTCGTGTTTTTATTCTTTGAGAATTATCAGTGAAAAGGGTAAATATGGCTGCAGAACAAACATTGAATGCAACTTAGAAGTTATTTGTAATAACTTGAGACTTTTCTTCTGCATTTTTTTTAAGTCACCTGTGACTTTTGCATCATTTGAGTTGTTACAAAAGTGTCTGCTCCCACAGCTGATCCTTGGGGAGGAACCTGGACTGGTGGCAAATTGTGTGGGGTTTGCTGTGTTGGGTTTTTTTCCGGTAGTATGTGCTTTTTTATGTTTTAATGGAAAATTCTTTTGGATGGAAGTTATTTGGAAGTTAGTCAAAAGAGAGGCAAAATGTAGTCACTGTGTTACTTTTCTCAGTATTTGCTGAGTTTTGGAGCCTGGTAGTATAATGCTGTAAGGACGCCTTGTCTGCCTGCTGAAACAGCATGTAACAAAATACAGACTGCCCGTAAACATTCCCCCATCTCCCTTTGCAATCTTTCTTTATAATTAAAAAAACATTTCCTAGAAGTTGCAGTGCTGTGCCAGTGTAATCCATAAACTTGTTTTGTTTTGCTACAGAGAGGATGGTGGTTTTGAGGTATTTTGGTGTATTTTCTTAAGCGGTGTTTGGGGGTTGGTTTATCTTTTTTAATGGCACTTAGCTCACAACAGTCAGTGAGTACCCTTTATAAAGAGAATAAAAGAGACTTCAGCATGACCTTTAACTGAAAAAAAATTACCATTTGGCTCAGGAAATTTTGATATAAACCTCAACAGAATTCTCATTATCTTTTCCTCACTTCATTGTTACAGGCATGTAAACCTGTGATACTTAAACTGCTGAGTGAGTCTCAAAAGCTTGGGGGTGGTAAGAGCTGGGCTGGAACCCCAACCCAGCCTCAGATCTGATCCTCCTGGCTTGGTCGTTGGACTCCTAAATGCTCTTAATTCATTTCAGTCTTTTCACCGAGCTGATTCAGATGCTGCTGTGTTATGCAGGAGAGTGGAAGCATGATATGTCTGTATTTTTATTGCAGGAAAATGGATCTTGTTATGTGAGGAAACAGTCCCCAGCTACCGAGAAGAAGAAAGGCCGGTGGGAAATATTCAGGTAGGAAAGCTGTGTGTATCATCAAGCAGTAAAAACACTTGTGGGCCTTCATTCTTGTTCCAGACACTGTGTCGTGTTTGATGCTTGAATGGCTGATCTGGTCACTATCATAGTTTATTTGCTGTTTTAAGAAGCAGCCCTGTTTGGTCAATTGATTGCAACAACAAAACACTGCAAGCAAAGCCCTCAGCATAAACATTCCTCGGGCTATCCCTGGTACAGTATTGATCCTGATACGGAATACAAACAAATTACTCTTTGCGTGAGCCATTCGAGCTATAAAACAGAGCAATAATATGTTCTACTTGCTGCCAATAAATGTGCATTTATAATAAACTAAGCAGAAATCCCTGAGTAGGAGTGAACAGTAGTTTCAATAATGTGTTCAATATCTTATGTCCAGCTGTTGTACAGAATTTTTAAAAAAGCAGAGTGGACACTCCAGGGTTTCTGTTTGCTACCTCACTTAAGAAAAAGAATCTTTGCAGATTTGTTCTGTTGCTGCTTTTCCTTTGCTTTTGGGGTTTTTTTAGATATATTTAAGTACTTTATAAAGCCATAGGTAAGCTCATCTCTGCCTTATTTTCAGTGTAGTTCAGTGCTTCTCAAGAATTTGGCCTACATCATAATTTTCTTGTAGACCAGCTGCCTCTCCTTATACTGCTATGTGGGTCATCTCCATTTTTGCTCCTTGTCATATCCCAGTGGCATTTCCATCTATTGGGAAATAGCACTAAAGACACTTTCATGCATCTGTGGTTTTGAATGCACCTGAAATTAGTGGGGGAGTCAGTACCCTGTGACCATCACTGCGGGTAATGCACTGGGTTATGCACTGGGGGTGCATAACTGAACCCATTTCCTAAAAAGAAAAAGTGTTACTGATCATCAGAATGTAGATTTTTTTTTTTAATCTTCTTTACCATGCTCATATAATCCTCCTCATCCATATTTTCAGTGCTGCACTTTGATGAGTTACAGACAGTTGACCTCAAGGCATTTCTTGATGAACATTTCTGTCTGCTCTCAGCCTTGAAAAACTCAACCTTTTCAAGAGCTGTATGGGAGAAAAATGTGTAAGACTAATATTTATAGGCCGAAAGAAAAGGGAGAGGAAAAACTAAAGTGTAAAACTTGCTTCCAGCAGAAATGCCATCCCTCTTTACCTCTGATAATTAGAAGCATTTCTGACATGGTTACAAAGCAAGTTAGTGGTGAGTGCCTGCCGTTTGCTGTGCATTTCTACTGCAGGACTGTTTCCCTTCCCGATGCTTTCTTCTGTGCTGTTTTCAGACAATCACAAATTTCAACTAATACTCACCTATTACATTATAATTCAACAATACTCCTACATTTCAGTTACTTCCAAGTACATGCACATGGTTGTAAAAATGCAAGGCTGTGATTCACATTCAGATTTTGAGGGGGGTTTTTTTCATAATGTTTAGCAAAGCTCATTTGCATAAATCCTTTCATTAATAGTGCTAGCTGAAATAATCCTGAAAGACAAGAAGGAGGAGAGGTTTTAAGTGCCATAATTTTTGCCAGGAAAACATCATGGCTATATTAAGAAATACAGCAGTACTGATTTTAACTCTAACAGAAGATTTAGAGACCATTGCAAGTAGTTTTTAGAGGTGCCTTAAACGGTATACTGTATTTAATGGTCCCTGAATATAGGTGTAAGATGCTGGTCTTAGATAATAAAAAATAGTGTGAGCAGGCATAGAAATGCAGCAAATAAATAACAAAAGGAAACACAACACGAAACCCCACCACATCAAGAAACACTCTGTTTTAAAAACTGTGCTCTTGAAAATTTCCTGGAGATTTCCCTAGACTTGGATCCTCATTTTCAAAAATAAAATAAATTCACTTTTCTGTACCATAAGGAAACTTGGGAAAGAAGTTCCTTGCTGTGCCTTTGGGTCATGTGGCCTCGCTGCTGTAGAGCTGGAATGTTTGCCATGGTATTTCCGGAGGCTTCATAAACACACAGAAAAAACAGTGGGGGTTAGGAGGATTTTTAAAAAATTGCTCTGTTTCCCCCCCCAACCCTTTTTTTTTTTCTGGCAGCCTAAATTCATTGCACTTTAAATGTAGGGTTCTTTTAGGAATTCAGAAGAGTTTTTATTTGATTAGTCCAGTGAATTTTAAGAGCGAAGTTAAAATATTTAATAATTTTTAATTGCTGAATTTGTCTAGAATTATTTCTTACTAATTGTAATACCTGGCAACCTACATATTAAGCCTAACTCTTATTTAGACGGTCTTAATGGTTTACTTTTGGCATGTGTCACTGTGAGTGGCATTCAGTAATCTGACTTGATAGCTGTCATCTTGCAAGGCAGAGTAATGCAAACAAAAGATGAGCACTCAGACAAGGTTACAGTGAAGAGCCATTCCCTAAGTCCTGCTGTGGTGGCGTAGAATCCCCAAGTCAAATCAGAAAAGCACAGAATTAGTTCTGGCTCCTGGGATATGAGGGATAAGATTATGCAAACCTCTTCCTTCTAGCTGTAGGAATAGTACGTGCTCCTTTTCAGACTTGGCAAACACCAGCTTAAACTGGGATTATGAGGACCTCTGTGTGTCTGTAATGCCATGGGTATGTTATGGCCAAGGTGGGCTGAAGGGACCCTGCGGTCCCTCTTACACCCTGGGCTGGCAGAGCTGCATCTTCTCCTCTTCCCTTCCTCTTCCAGCCAAGCTGCCTGTTGAACAAGGGCAGAGAACTGATCTGTTTTTAAAATAACCTGGCAAAAATGAGGAGGGAGGGGGAGGATGAACGGACTATTTTTAGCTTAATCAAGTCCATTCTCTACACAGCACCATGAAGCTGTCCTGACACTACCAGGAGGGGTGGGGAGAAGGCAGTGCAATGGGAGCTGTTAACCAGCAGCCAGAGATAAGAACTTCTTGTTCCAGATTGCCTTGGTGAAAAATCCCCCAGCAATGAGCCTGTGTATTCCATGAGGCTGCTCAGGACATGGTCAGTGGGAGGTGTATAACCATATCAAGACACGCTTGTTGCTGAATCAGACTGTTTATTGCATCAGAAGTTACAAAAAGGCAGCGTAGTTTGTCTTTGAGCTTCCCTTTTTTTTAAGTATGAAACAGTAGAGTTGCTTTTTTCCCAACTTCAGGCCCCAAACTGGCACTCTGAGGAGGAGCATGGGTAGATCTGGAATTGAGTAAGGACTTCTTCACTCCTTTCTCCTGTCCCCTACTGAACTTTCTGAATTCTCTCTTAAAGTGTGACTAATTATTGAATTATATTCTCCTGGTGTGGAAATGTATGAAGTGTAGAATCATTTACTTTAATAGAGTACGTCTTATGTTTTGTTTCGATAGATTTTGTGATGTCAGATTGCCACAGACTGTCACATTGTCTGACTCCTGCTCTACTGGTCTCTAGCTAGAGCAGTTGATTGAGAAGGGAAAAATTCCACCTACTTAGGTAGCAGTAATAGTGTACATGAGCTTCCTTTTTTTTTGGAGATGTTCCGAAGTTGTCTTGTTCCTTAGGATATTTCACTAGTTTGTCACTTCGTGCCTTTATGAGACAGTGCAAAGATTTTTTATAATTTTGTAATGATACTGTGTATATCCGAATAATACTTCTCATGCCATTTGGCTTTGCCCCTTCCCGTCTAAGGATTCCCAAGCCTTCCTAAGCAAACTTTTGTTTAGGCAGGCCAGCAGGAGTCATGGTTGAAACTTGTTCTCAGAAGCTCTGTGTTCCTAATGGCCTTTGACAGTGGTTGGGAAAGATGTCACTTCAGCATCGTGAAAAGCAACCAAAGTAAATTATATTTTTAATGAACAATTTTCTATCTGGCTGAATTGATACTGGCAGGACAGTATTAGTTAAAAATAGAAGAACCTTCTGCAGACACATTGCAGTCTATCCTGGTTTTACTTTGTCTAAACAAAAAGCAATGTACACATAGTGAGTGTAGACAGGTCTTTCAGTCTGAGGTACTTCCTTTGGCAGATGGCTTCTGATTCTTTTCTTTTTTTTATTTTTTTTAAGTAAGTGTTGCTTTGAAGGGACACCAAATAAAATCAGTATTCAAGGATTCTGTTTATCATGTCACTGCATGAGATCTCTGTATCCTGTACTGGACCTATTTTATGGTGATATATACAAGATTCTTATGGCCTTATAAAGGATGCTAACTTGCATTCCTCTCTGCAAAGAAGTATTTCCAAAAGAAATAATACGCAGATTGAATATTTATTTTTGTTCAATACAAAAGTATTCAGAGCTAACTGGCAAATATTTTGCTTCTCTACCCTCCCTTTTTCCCTTAATCATGTTTATCTCCTCAGTGTTTTCTTCTGACTATTAGAAATGCATTCTTTTAGGGTATTTTAGATCAGCTGATTTATAAGCTGAGAATTTTTATCTTTTCACTGAAAGCATTTGTAAGGCACTGAATGGTTATCGGACTTTTATATCTTGCACATATGTATACTCTATATTTTAGATATATTAGATGTGTGTGTAAATTGAGATCCTGTTTCAGAACAGTTGTCACTGTATGAACAATGGTTGATGATTATATATGTATTTTTAAATGACTGAATAAGGTTAAATGACTAAATAAGGCTAAATTAACCTGCAATCGTAATACTGTTGCGTATTTTTAGATGTTTCATACTGAATATTATTTAACTGCATTTCTCTATTTCACCTTCTTGAAGTTAGTAAGTTCAAGGTATAACTGGTTTTTCGCACATTTTATTAGGCCTTGATATTTCTGACAGCATAGCTTTCTTTTTCAGGCCTTCAAGTGGGAAAAGAGAGAGAAAATTATTTCCTTCTCAAGACAAAAGAACAGTGCAAGTGTAATCTCAGCTGTCAGTTTTTCTTTTGTCTATGTCTCTTAACCTGGTGTGATTAATTGGGTTTGATTTGGTCATGTTTTTAGAAGTTTATGAAAGGATAGGGAAAAGGGAAGAAAAACACTCCTTTGAAGCAAGTATCAGTGATTCAAATGCTGCCTTGAATCATAAAGATATATATGACTGAGATCTGTGTTACCAGAGTGTGAGAAATTCTGTGTGAAGTGCCAGCAGGTGTATAGCCCAAACTGATGATCAGGCAAGGGACAGGGACAAAGTATATAAACTGCTTGTACTCTGCTGAGAATGTGCAGTCTGCACCACGGATCAAACTAAGGCTTTTCAAAGAACACATTTTGAGCTAGCAAATCATGGAAAACCTCTATATATGCAATGTAATCTAAAAATCTCAGAAGTCAAAATAAACGTAGTTAATCTGCAGAATCTGCGTGTGTGGAGGAGTGTGTCTGCCACACCTTGTGGGGTCCCTTCTCTCTCTTGCTTATACCTGTCCCATACATCAGAAAGCTCAAACTGAAAGCTAAAAATACTCCTTTACAGTAGAGTGGGAGGAAAAAGAAAACAGGCACCAACACCACCTTCCAAAGATACTAAGTGTTTGCTACAGGAACAATCTGTTGACGAGAATGCAACAAAATAACTGTGTTGAATAAGGTGTTTTCTTTGTTGCCTTTGATTGGGGCACTTCAGTGGAATTTCCTCTTGCCCATGTACGCTCCTCCTAGTTGGGCAGAAGCTCACTAACTTGTTTCTGCTAAATATAGTTTAGCAATGACCATTTTATTACTATCCTTTTAAATGTAAACATTCCCAGTCTCTTCAGCACCCTTCTTAAAATATGCCTTTTTTTCCCCCCCTGATGATTTTCATTGCTACCCTTTGATTTTTGTCTCATTTTGCTCTGAATTCATAAGTTTCTTGTACTACTATTGCCAACCACTAGACTATCACTGCTCCTTTAATAAAAACTATGGCAGCAGGGGAGCACTGGTTTCTCAGGTCCCAGTTCAATTACAGATTTCCTTCTCTGAGCACATTTCTCTTTTGAACTATTCAGTGTCCACCTGAAAGAGTGAATTCTTTGTTTGTTGGTGAAACAGTTGCCCACCTGTGAGGAGTCCCTTTAATATCTACAGTATGGTAATGGTTTTTGGTCATTATTGCTCTGGACCTGATAGAAGCTAGAGGTGGAGTGCTCTTTATTGGTTTGTAGAGTCCTGCAGTGCTTTGCACTGCCTTTCCCTCACACCTTTGGCCTTTTTGGTGCCTGGTGCCTAAACATCTGCCTGGTGCCTTTTTACTTATACTGCCTCAGAAGTTCTCACCTGGAGACCCCCGTTCCCTCTCTCTGCTCACAGCGCTCAGGTCCTGTTGGGTTGCAGTCAGAGCATTTTGGGAGTTCACGTAGAGGGAAAGGATAGTGCTTGCAGCAGAAGGCATACCCCAAGAGAAGATGAATTTACACCATGTCTCGTGGGCAGATACGAGCTTGATGTGCTTGTCTTTAGCTGCCCACATTCTGTGTGGAGCCAAAGCAGAAGCCCCATATCCATCGTTCGCATTGTGTTGAGCTCGAGCTAATAAGCTCGGTCTCTTGGCAGGATGTGTTAGATCAGGCTTACTGCTGTGCTAATTGTGCTTACACAGCTTCCAGTTTGGAGCTGGCTCATTTACAGCTGGCTTGGATGGTGGCCAGGAAGGCTCGCCTCTGCCTGCAGTATGCCATGTAGACATACACACATCCAGCATTTGAATGTGTCTGTCAATAGCAGGAAATTATATTTGGAGGGAGGGGAAAATCTTTGGCCTGGCTGCAAGTGTAAACAAGGACAATATTAATGAATGAGGAAGTAGGTAACAGTTTTAATAAGGAGAAAGTTTGATTATTCCTAATTTAGACTCACTGCCAGAAGTTGTTTTCAGCCTGTGTGTTTGGCCCTATCTTGTTCCTCATTTACCACTGTTTTTGTGGAGGTTTTGGTTTGGGGTTTTTTTTCAGTATATCTTGAGAACACTTCCCGGATTTAAGAAACCTCATTGTAGAAGTGAGCAGCCTGGTATTTTAACTGAGAAGCAGAAACTAATCTAAACACGATGTTAAAAATGGGCAAACATTCAGAGGATAGCAACTTGCTTTTATGATTAGCCCATCCACTGTTTCTTGTATTCCCTTACTTTGTACGTTAGCAAGTTATTGTGTACACTGGCACTAATGCAGTGTGAAGGATTGGCCCATCTTAGTGTTGAAGTGCTGTAGTTACCTAAAAGTACAGGATACTCATTAGTAACAGGAATTATTCAGGAAGAAGAAACCCAGAGCTGTAAAAAGTTCAAGTTTGATCATTTAGGTTTGCAAAACTAGAGCTCAGAATGACTTGAAAGCCACATCCTCAACTGGCAAAGAGCAGTTTCATCAGTTACTAGCACTTGTGTCATTTACTTCATCAAGAATATGTCCCCTCAATTATTACGAAATCTTCTGTCTGTGGAGGAGGGTGGTGGTGGATGGGAACATAGGAGTGTGTACGTATATAAATATAGAGAAAACTGGGCTAGTCTCTTAATTTATTGTGAAATAATAAAATGATTCATCAGCCACATTGCTATGAGCTCTCTTCATATTTGAACCCATTTTTCTCAAATTATTTTTTTAGTCACAAACATCCATGCATCACTGCATTAACTTGCTTGACAGTTTAGAGGCCACTTCTCCTTTTGAGCAAGCCTCGAAGAGACATTAACAACCTTCTAGTTCTAAAATCACTGTTATTAAAACAACCAGAGGAACGTATCTCTGCAAAGGCAGAGTTGAATAATGATTTAGCTCCCAGAATTAATTTGAAATTTCAGCAGCACTAAGTAATATTTTAGTGGCAGTATAATCCTGTACATTACATATTAAGTCTGCAGACTGCACTGCCAGAGGAAGAACCCTGTAGTATTTAAGTGACACTGTAACACCATGGTATTATATTCAGGTCATTAGGGGGCATTTTACAGGATTGAAGTTATCTGGCAGAATGTCAAGGGTGAATTGTATAATCTCTGTTTCGTAGCCTCTCCAAATATGTAGATTAGGAGTTTAAAAAAAAAAAAAAAAAAGCCACATTGGTCACTGTGTTCCTCCTCTGTCTCAGCCCACTGTATCACCTGTGCATCACTTGCATGGTCAGCAAACACTGAGAGGGGAAGGGAAGGGAAGTAAAAGATACTCAAAGATGGCTCAAATGGCTGGTGAGAGAGCACTGTACTGAGGGTTGGGGGTTTTTCTGTATGGATCAGAGCAATTGATAGGTAAGTATAAATGCAAGTATTTGGCTTTTGTGGCAGGTGTCAGCAGGTGTCCAGAATGATGGAAAGTTCTGAGCTCCAAGATGGATGTTTCCAGAGCAGATCCCTAACACTAACCTTAAGAAGAGGCAGGGGCACTCTTGTGGTTGAATATTCTAAGGGAGATGAATGTCTCTCTCCCCTTTGTGCCTTAGAAATTACTTCTAAATTCATGTGTGTGGCCCATCATAATGATTCTGATACTTCTTTTCAAATGTAGTCATCATTCAGACAGCTCTGGTTGAATTTAGAGAGAGTATTAGGCTGTGAAAAGCATGTGTTCTCAGCAGCTTATTGCTGCCTCTGGCAGAAGTTGCTGCCATTCAGATCTGCTAGCTAGATAGTTCACATGATTATTCTGTGCACCATTAGAGACAAACTGGGCTGGGTTAGTTTAAACATGTAAATCATGGATCATTCTTTCTGCAAGAAACAGATAATCATCACACAAGTAGCCTGCTGTCTAATAGCAAATTTCACCACATCAGTCTTCCCTTGTCTTTCCTTCACTTTGTTTAAACTACAGCTTTTGGGATAGTGGGAACACTTGTTAAAAATAAAATCAATAATAAAAAAGGATCACTGACAAGAAGTGACGTTGAAATGATGTTTAACTTCCAGTGGTGGGAATGACAATGGTAACATGCTGGTTGGTCAGGGGTTCATAACCTTTTCAAATAACTAAATGGCCATCATACAAATGAGGGGCATGACTGTGATCTTTCTGTGCTCCAAGTGGTCAAGGGGGGAACCCCAACAATGGTTTGCTTATTTGGAGAGTTTGGTTTTCTCTAATCTAGAAGATGGGCCAATTTGTTATAGGGTAATACCTGTTTTCTTCTTGCTGCATTCCGCGTGATGGGAAATTTTTAGAAAAGTCTCATGGGCGAGAGGTGTGCTTGGCTGCTGCATACCACTGCTCAAAAGGAGTGGTGAGGATACTGGACATTATTTTTACAGGTCTTTCCAAAGATAGCCTTAACATCTTACTAGGGAGTACTGCAAGACTCGCATTTGTAGAGAAGTGCTGGCTATGCCAGTGGGAGAATTGCCTTCCCTGGCAGAGCTGCTGCCATAGGAGGCTGAGAAGGCAGATCAGCAGGTTGAACACGGCTGTGGACGACAGCTCCAAGAACAGACATGAAGGGAAGCACATGTTCCTACTGCTGCCTGACTGTGGGTGCTGGGGAGTAAAGGCAGCAAACTACAGACAGTAGCTGGGCTCATGTACCCTGCCTACAAAAGTATCTTCTGCTCAGAATACCCAGTTAGAGGGATGACTGGATTAACCCACAATAGCATGTTTTCTGTTCCTACTGCTTTCATGTGTATAAAATACTACAAATGTTATTCACTGTATTTGAAATTACTTCAATACCCTCTGCTTCTGCTTCCTTCTTTTTTTTTTTTTTACATGAGAAAAGACTAAACTTTTTATTTTTGTATGTATAGCCTACTTTCATAGAGGATAAAGTTTCAGTTTAGATTTAGAGGACTGTTCTTCCTTGATCTTGATTTTGGTTTGGTTGTCACCAGCTTTTGTTTTAAAATGTTTATCAGGAAGCCAGTTCTGTCCAACCATTTCTACTGGGTATTTTTTCAAGTTAAAGGCAATGGGCTTTCCTGAAAAAGTCCATGGACAAAGAACTCCCCAGAGTGTGTCTCTAGTGATCTGTGCAGTTAGCAGTTACTCCTGTGAGCTGTCATTTTACAGTAAAAATAGAAAATGTAAAATATTGATTACATATGCAAGTACAAGAAATGTACATCTGTATACTAGCTCTCCAGAAGCTTGTAGATAAAAATAGATTTCAGTCACATTTTTCCTTTTAATGTGCCACAACAAGTAAGTTTTGTTCTTGAAGAACTCTGTGTGAAGCCATAAGGCTACAAGCTTGTGAAGAGAACTTTATTCCAGCTATTTTGTTAAATGAATTACCACGGATATTTTCTGGGACTTCTTTTCCTAAGTAAGGGATATGTACTATCATGGTGCAGCAGTGAGCAATACCGTATGCTCAGAATGGCAGAGATCTGTGTTGTTTATCAATGCCTACTATATACCAGGTATTGTAGTTTATGCATACTAGAAATACATAGTGGCCTGATGCTAATGTTACTGTGCCACTTGTACTGCCTTTTCAATGTATTTGCTGATGCTGCAACACTTTTTGCACTAAGTTTTAGATAATTTAGCATCTGCTTTTCTCAGTTGAAATAATCATGCTGCTCTCAATGGTGGTAGACAGCTAAAGCCTGTTTTCCTTCCATCTCACTGAAGGAAAACATCTGGAGGACAGGTTTCACTGTCCTTAGCCGTTGAATCTGTTTTGATTGCTATCAGTTTGAAGAATTGCCAGATACGGTTTTGATCCAGAAACTTGCCAAACCAACCTGTGCCTCTAACATCTTATACGGACTCGTCATGAAAATAGGAAGATTGTAGGACAAGCCACATTATCTTATGATAGATAAGATGATGTGTATATGATAAGTTCTGAATAATTACACAATAAAGTAATCAGCCAGCAACTTATTACATTCTTCAGTATGAACCTCAGTAATGGATAGGTCTGGCAAAAATAGAACTTTTCTTTTAATAGCCATTGTCAAAGTATTTTTAAGTATTGTCAGTGTTTATTTTAAGTTGAACGATATCAGGTTCACTTTCCAGTTCTTTATAGAATGAAAATTCTTTGCTCAGAATGAATCTTAATAATGAATTGAAGGTATTTTAGAAATAGGGTTTGTGGTGGAGTTTCATTTCAATGCTTATTCCCTTCATCCACGGTGACTGTAGATATTAATCTCAAATTATGTCTTATTAAAGATTTTGAGTAATAACCACCTGGTTCTTTGACATTTTGGGTTTATACATGAAACCAGGGCATCAACTACATTTGCTCATTTTGTTGCCAAAATGTAACTTGACTTCTGCAAAGAGTTAATTGGAGTGGATTCTGTTTTGGTAGTGGTACAAGAATATACCCATGATAACATCCAGCATTTTTGGGAAGGTTTTGTCTTTGTTTTCTGTAGCTGGTAAATTTACTATTTGGATATGAATACACCCAAAACCCAATTTACTACTCGTAACATGAAGGTACTATACAAGCTACCAGAATATTTGTAGCTGTAATGCTCTCTGATGGAGATATTGTACTTCGCAGTATGTCTGCTTTCTTCCTTTGGTAAGCTTGCAGTTGATTCTTTTTTGGACAACGTGCATTCACACATACACGTGCAAAGTGCATTATCAGCCTGAAGCTTCAGGCTAAATGTGTGAGCCCAGGTGTCATCTTTCTAATGCCCTTTGCATGAAATGTGAAGTAATTGCTGAAGTGTAGAAGCTGTACGTATGTTTAGAGACGTGAAGTACAGGCACAGTCTGTGATTTCAAGTGTCTTATGAAAATGTGTGTGTGGTAAGGCCACGCTGTCTTTGAAACAAACTTCTTATGTTCTTGAACTTCAGACTTCTCAGTCTTGAAAAGTGAAGTGAACGACAGAATACCTTAAATACCTCCATATGTGTTTGTATATAGCAGATCTAAAACCACTTACACCAAGGTAACTTACTGCAAAGGAGAAACATCTGCTGAATTAATTTTCGTGAAGTAGATGGTTTTCTTAAGTTTCTGTGTTGTGAGGCTTCCCAGCCAAGAGGAGAAGAAACATACAGGCATGGTGATCTGTTAAATAAATGAAACAAGTGGATTGTGGGTAAATAAATTTGAGGGACGAAGACATTATATAAGGAGAGCAAAAAGCATTCTTACACAAAGAACAGTGGATGGTGCCTACCTCTCCATCATGATCCTAAACGCTAGAAAAATCAAAGGCTTTATTCTTACTGGAGAGACTGAAAGAAGGTCAAGTTCAAAAATAGCTTTGGGTCAAAAAGGAGGGAGGAGAAAGAGACAGTATAGTCGCTGAGATGAGTAACTTCAGATAACATTTGAGTGTCGGAGATGTCGTTGAGAGAACTGCTGCTGAGGAAGAGGCCTGCCGTAGCTAATACTTTCAGTATCACTACCAGAACTGGGCTGCTTCGGGTGCAGGTTGTCATTGTACCCTATTTATTGGTGCCTGTTGATCCTCCGTTTCCATGTGTGCGATGCTGGGACTTCTGAGGCCACGTGCCTTGGTTGTCTTGTGGCAATATTCCAAGCCATTCTATAAATCCTTCCTTGTGAATTATGGAGATAAAAACTGCCCTGTTCCTTAACTGGTTAAGACTTTTAGGAAGACGGTGAAGGCTCTTGTGCAATTTAACCCTTCTTGTCCTCAGCCCTTTACTCACTTACACAGCTATAAAGTGACATTAATGCTGGACCTATGCTCTAATCCTTATCATCACTGTACCACCTTGAAGTCATGACTTTTGAAGCATTTGTAGCAGCAGAAATGCTTTAATGTTGCTGAAACTTCTTTCCTATGTGGCTTAAAAATGCATATGGTGGTGGATTTAATCTGAGACTTGTGTACAAGTACTTTGTCTAGATACGCTCTGGATTCAGAAACAATGGAGGAACTAATATGCCAAGGAGGAAGGATTTATTCAATTTTATTCTAAAACTTCTAAACAGATTGAGTCCCTGATAATTTTAGCAGTTGCTACCTGTAGTTAGATTTTGAGGAAGTAAGTGTCTTCTACCAGCATCTCAATATTTTAACTATAGTTTTCAAAAAATTTTTTTAAAAAATGTAAAGCGTAATAGTATCAAATGAGATAAGAGTCTGAAAACCCTTTCTCAATAAACTGATATGTTGTTCAGGAAATTGATGATATATCAAAAGCTATTTCTTCAGATAGCAATCACTAGCTTAGCTTCCCAAAATGAATGTGAAATACAAACACTGAGAGAAGGCTTGTGTCTGCTTATAATGGTGCTGGTTTTGTATACAGAGTTCTCGGCTTATCTTGAGAGGCGTTCTGACACACAACAAAACCAGTGCAAACTGTTTCAGCCAGCAGTACTTTCTTCTGACCTTAAGTATTTCTTGGCTTATGTGTATGAGATCAATTCTAAGAAATTTCGATATTTTCTTTTCCCCTGTTTCTTTTTTTTTTTTTTAATGACCAAATATACTAGATGAAAACAGGTCCTCCAATTAAAAGAGAAGCTATATATTTAAAATCAGGCATATTCTCCCATACAGAAATAAAGCTATGCATGTCTTTTTAATTAGTCTTTCTAAACAGGGCATAGAAAGCTACATCTGTTGTGGTGGCAATGATGTTTGTTTCCTTTTTTTCTTCTGGAGTAGCTGAATGTTGTCTTCAAATAATCTCTTTTGTGGCTAATCTGGAAGTCTTTGCCACTGCTGTAAAAATGAAGCAGTGTCCACTGGACCAATTCTGTCTTGCATTGAAGTCTCTTAGTAGAAGTAACAGTGAGACACGCACGCCTGACCCATGTGTGGTTTGTGTATAACAGATTGTCTCTCTTGAAAATGAACATTCACAGGTCTCTTCTGTTTAAACTGGAAGTCACTGTTGTAAAGGGTGCTCTTCATTCACAGGGAGTGAGGCGTGTTGCTGTCCCACTCAGTGGGACCCCAGAGGTCAGCCTGGACCCAGGAGATCCACTGGGAAACATGAAAGCTTTGGGGTGAATTTCAGTTTTCAGATGTGGGCAGATGTGGTTTGGTCAGTCAATGTATTTGTGTTTTTCAACCCTGTTGAGATGAGCTTTAAGATGGGCATTGCTTGCTTGCACTAAGCCACTGCTTAGGTGACCAAATACATAAGCAAGCTGATTTTTGCACTGAGCAGTTTTTTTTTTTACAAATGGGCATAATTCCCACTAGTTTTGCTTTCAAATATGTCTAAAAATGATTGTTAGTGTTTGCACATGGTGTCTTGGAGTCATTAATTATTTATCTTCATGACTACGTGTGTGTGAGAAAGGATTTGGTTACCCCTGTTTTACAGGAGACAGACAGGGCATGAATTGACTTGTAGACTGTGCTGTGCTGTGGTAGAGTGCTCCATAGAAAGACTCCGTCGTGAAGCTGCAAGGAAGGGTGCTGCTCATTGTACTGCGCTTTATTTTTAGAGGATTCAAGAGCAAACTGCTGCAAGCATCGGACTGGAAGGAATATTGCCTTTTCTCATTCTTTCTTAATTCTGTAAAAGTCCTTATCAAAAACTGGTAGTGTTTTCAAGTCTCATAATGGCTTAAGAGACTTGTGTCTACTGAAGGAAGCCCATACCAGCTCAATTGTTTCTTTTGAGGGCAAGGTGCAGGGTGTTGTTTGTGCAGCCAGCCTTGGCAATGCCTTCCCCTCCCCAACTTCTTTGTCCCCCTTCTTCCCTTCCCCCGCCTCCCCAATTATTTTTCCAGAGACCTTGGCTTGCTGCTTCTGGGGCAGCAGCAGCAGCTGCTAGTGCTGTCCTGTAATTCTTCCATCTCGGTCACAGGGGACTGGAAGGGGAAAGACGGTCTGTCTCAGCAGCAGTCCACCAGCTGCCGCTACAATCTATAATGCGTAAATTTGCAAAATATAGCTTTTAATTTTGCTTTGCAGTCAGAATGAAAAACTAGAGTGCACCGCCACTGCCATCATTGATTGATTAATAGAAATAAATGCTCCCCGCTCCCTGGTTCAGACTTGGACAAAAAGAACTTGGAAGTGGCTAAAAATAAAAGGTAAGAAACCTGACAGACTTTCCCACCAACAGAGTAATTAACAACACATTGTTGTGTATGTGTGTTTGAGAATGTGCTCTGGCTAGGTAAAAGCTATTGAGTAATGCAAAAATATTAACTAAATCAGAGTATAAAATTAGGCTTAGGGTCATGATACTTTCTGAAGTACGTGGATAAGCAGGGCTTCTTTGTTAAAGTATTAATGACTGAGGGAGTCCCACAGATTCTAGCCTAAGAGGTTTTCGTGAAATTGCGTATTGAGACATATTTTTGGTTTTGAGGTTTTTCTTAAAGGAGAGAGAAGGGGAATTAAAGAAGAATAGGCAATGTTCTTTCTCTGCCAGCGATGTAGTTGGAGTAGCAATAACAAGTGCTTGGTTTGTGTCCAGTCATACACCTTGAGTAAAGAAATGGCACATAGAAGAGGTAAGCAGCCCCCAAATTTCCATTAGAAATGGATTTGTAACCTCTTCAGTGTGCGTTTATGAATGGTCCCATTTTAGTGGGATCTTTCAAGAAGAACCAGCCATAACATGGCCAATATTTGTGAAAGAACTTATTTGAACTGAATAGTTTAACTTGGTGGGTTGTTCAGAAGACTTGAACTATAAAAACATCATTCATAGAAAGAATTCATGTTGTTGTGGCACACGTTATTGACCAAGGAAGACTGTTGTGTGTATAGCTGAGAGAACTTTTATCACAAGTCAGTTTTGCAATTGACTTGTCAGAATTTGGGAGAGAGCAGATCTAGACATTACCTTTGTGGACACCCTGACTCTGTCAATAAACATACAGTGTAACCTAGTACCTATCCCTAGAATTACCACTCCTGACGTCTGTACATCTTACATGATACTAACGTCAGCAGTTTTAAGTAAAAGCGTAAGCAGACTCTAATCTCGCAAGGCGCACTACTTTGAATAGATATGTTGTACAGACATGTTGGCAGAAGTAAAATAAATCTAGATGTTTCTTTGGGACTCCAAAGAAAACCAATTAAAATAGTTTAAGGAATAAAAAAAACCATGCCTCGTGCATGTGTGTGCACATATTATCTTAAATTTATTAGAGTTTTTAGCATGTGAAAAATAGAGCCCCGAGTGTATACCATGCCTTCCATCTCATGGGAAAATAGAGTAAGGAGAAATTATATAGTTGACCCATTATTCAGGCACTTGGGAATTAAGAGAATGGAAGAGCAGTTTGTTTCTCTGAAGTCCTTCTTGGTTATGTATATTTTTTAAATAAACAATGGCATGCTCAAATATTTATATAAAAACAGTGTTCAGTGGTATCACTTAATTGGGCTGAGAAGTAAAGTTTAGTGAAGTGCACACACTTTGTGTCGTTCAGTTGCAGTGTTTTGGGTGGCACCTGCTCACTTTCAGGGAGAGGATAGAAATGAAATGTCAGAGGCCCTTCACGGGTAAAAACCAGCAGAACTCTTGGAAATACTACTTTAGGCAGACTTTACAATGTTGCGCATTACTAGTCTTGTCAAAGTATCAGAAATCACCTATCAAAAATTGTTTGTGTTTAACCTTTAAAGAAAAACTGCTAGAGTATGTTTTAAAACTGAGTTGGTAGCCAGGTGGATTGAAGCTTGCTCACTTCTGACTAGGTGGCAACACAGGCCTCTAGAACTCTCAGTAGTTTCCAAGAAAGCAAGTTCCCCTTTCCAATGCGTATTTTCATTTGTCCTCCTGTTGTGGTAAAGGCATCTATCTTCTGCCAGTGTTTTCTGAGCTATGCACTGAAGTCTTTTGAAGATGATTGAATTTGCTTTTTATTGACTTTTCCTTCCCTTCGAAACTAATACCTTTATTTTAACATTCAAGCTCCTGAACACAGCTTCTTTCATCTAGAGATTGTTACCTTGGCACTACAAAAAAGACCCTTACTAGATACTGTTATTTACAGCATGGGCTGTTTTCCATCCATTCTGCAAGGCCTGACTCTTAATGCAAAGAACAGCATTAAAGTCTCAGTGAGAACCAGCCTTTCTTCATTTCTGCCCCTGTGGGGATTTGAGCGGTCTCTGCAGCCTCCTGCATAGACACCGTGTGCAGGGGATGCCACTGTGGGGGCAAAGCTAACCCGGGAATAGTTGAAGAGTGGAGTTTTGAGGGAGTACTCTGAAATTTTTCAACAGATGCATTCTGACTGGGTACCTCCTATGTACCTCTTTACAAGGAAGCAGGAAGGTGGCTGTTACTGCTGTGTCCATGAAACTTTGGCTATGGGCAGTAAGCCCACAGTCTGATCTAGTAGATCCATTCTGGTTCTTAGAAGAAAACATTTTGAGACAGGAATAGTCAGAAATAGATATTAAAAGAAGATGTTTCAGAAAGGAGACCTAAAAGCACACTGCAGTCTCCCTGAAAGAATATGGTATCTAAACAATGGGCAACTTAATTTCTAAATTCCTCAGCCACAAAAATTCCTTGGTAGTTGGACTCTTAAAAATCCATGTTCCCCGAAACCTTTTCAAGGCAGTGAGAAAGAAAGAGGGAAAACAAAATGTAAGTTCTAAGCTTGCCTAACATGTCACTTGGGATAATGTCACTTCTGTGTGTCCTTAGTAAACACAATGCCAGATCAGGAGCCAAGGGATAATCTTTTGCTCTAAATAGTTTTCATATAATATCTGAAGCTGCACAGTCTAAAATCAGGGGTGGAGAAAGGCTATCCTGAGTCTCTCTCTTTGCCTGCTGATACAAGCATGATTTCATTATACAAACATTTGCTCCATTAATTGTCATTATTCCTAATCCTCCATTTTGCTTAATGGCAAAACATTTCACTGCAGGGGAAAAAAAATTAGATTAAAGTAAAGACTTTCAGACAGTAAAGAGTACTAATTGAAACCTGCAAGGGATACCCCCATCATGGAAATTCAAAATTACAAAAGTTACTGCTGATGTAACTGGAAAAGTGATACTTGAAAATCCTCAGGCATACACTTTGCATTAAGTTTTTGTATGTTTTAAGTCAGGGTTGGGGTTTTTTTTCTTCCTCTGTAAATGTAAGAACTTAGCTTTAGTAAATGTGTGCACCTAGTGCTACATGCGTGTTTGTACAACGTGCATTTTGTCTTCTGATGGAAAGTAGAGGTTTTGATTGTGCTTGTGTGTCCATGTGGACCTCTGAAAGGAGATAAATTGCAGATGGGAATGCTAGAACATTTTGGTTCTGTTTCTCTGTGCTCCTTCGTGTGGGTTGGTTTTTTTTAGCACCTGTCTTCCCCTGCAGTAGTGTTGCATTGAGGTCTCAGAATAAAATATTTTTCCCTGTGCAAAGCTCACTTTGTGTGTGAGTTTCTGTTTTTTCCTTTGCAGTCTATGGTATACAGCAATGTAGAGGTCTTATTTCTGTTTTCTAGGGGTTGGTAGTACTTTACCCAAAGGAAGATTGAGGCATACGAGGGTTTCCCAGCTTCTCCCTCCTGCAGCTCCTGCAGGAAGTGGAGAGCAGTGAGCTGCTCCTGGAGCTCCTTTCCCGTGTGACAGCCCTCCGGCTTGCAGGCGCACAGATGGGGCTTGTGTTGAGCACATAAAAATATGAATGCGGATACTTACCTGAGACACATCGTGGGCCTTCACTGAGCGTACAGTGGTAGGACAGCATTTGTAAATGGATTTTGAGGTTGCACAGCATTTGATAAGGAAAGGAATAAAGAGAGTGTTTCTTTTTGAAAGGAAGAATAATATTCTTAAGGGCATCCCTCAAATATTTCTCAACTATTTTTGTTGTTTTGAAGAGTTTAAAGCTACATAGTTCTGGATTTTTGGGTTATTTTTTTGGTTTCTTGATATGCCACATTTTTGGATGCATAGTACAGTATGTTGGTTGTGTGTGTGTCATGAAGGAACCCCAGTAAAATGTAAATTCATGGTTTTAAAATTACTTTTCCTGAGATGATCTGTTCTTTGTGTGTTTTGTGCTCTGCATCTCCCTCCATTCCCACGCTTGGGTCCATTAGGCGTAAGTCAGATTAGCTCAGTGACTCTTACCAGACCTCTTTTTTCTGTTGCCCCCAGATAAATTTATGTGACTTAAAGAGTGAACTCCAGGCACCACCTTATTCCTGCTGGGGACAGGAGCTGCATTTGCTGAAGCTCTATGTTGGTGAATAGTACCCCACTGTGCTCTCTGTGGGAGAGTGTGTGGGAGGCAATTTACATGGTAAACAAAGGTAGGCAGGGAAGGAAGATAGTTAGGCTTATGTTTTTAATGCTTCTCCTTAAAAAGTATCTGTTGAAAATTAGCAGCAACAAATATCATGATAAGAAAATTGGGGTAGATTTTTCCGTTTTTAAGAATCAATCTTTAAATAAAAGGATTTTTACATGCTTTTGTTGATAAATTAAATATGTTGATATAACTTGTACTCATTTTGTGGTAAAGGCAAATAAAGACTCTACCTGCAACTATTCCATTTAAGGATAAATGGAAACCTTTTATTAAATCAGCAAGATAGGCTCATACTCACCTGAAGGATCACACACATCCCCTTCCTGCCACCCTAAATAGGTTGTTTGCTTGTTTGTCATAAAAGGTGTAGGAAGGCAATGTGAATTAGATGGCAAAGGACTAGAGAGAGTGTCAGGAAGCATTGACATTCTTATTTGTGGCATGTATCTGCTTTGTGACCTTGGACAAGTCTCTTCACCTATGCCATATCCTGTTATTAGATTATAAATCTCTGCTGGGAGAATGCTTGTCGCAGTTTGCTTTTGTATCTGGCAAAGGGTCTTTTAGCTATTATTGTAAAACAAATAATAGAAATAAGGATAAAAGGTTTTTTTCTGGAACACTAGCCTTCGATGGAGATAGAGATTTCTTTTTAAGCTTGCTCTGGTGCCCACTCAGCTACAAAAAAGTTCATTCACTGTGTCGCCTTCCAAGCAGAAAAAACCTTCTAACATGAAATTTGCTATTTGTTCATCTTATAAATGTTGTGAGTGACTGTGCAGTCCTTGAAAAGTTTTGCAAGTGCATTCTGAAATGCAAAAAAACCTAACACGTGAATATTCGCAGTATTTTCTTTTTGATTAAAGTAGAGGGCTTTCTGTGGCGTCGTTGTATAAACTGTGTGTTTTAATTGCGGTCACAGTCTGTTTCCTTGGGGGAAGGCTTGTCACTCAGAAGAGGCTGATCAATGTGATAACTGTTAACCCATGGACACTCCAACGAGCGCAGCTCACGCTGCTGCGGGAAAGTCGCTGCCTTATTCCATGTGATGAAACTCTTGTTCCAGTTCACCTCCCATTTTGCACTGATACCCTTCATGCTCGCGTTGGCGCAGGGAAGGAAGCTCACATGGGAGACTCTCCCTTCCAGTTCACTGACTTGCATCCAGGCCACTTGCAGATGCTGCCGTGCGGAGAAGCTGCTGGTCTGCGTGGCAGGAGAGCTTGTTGTGTAACGCCGCGTGTCACAAGGGGTTTCTGCCACGGTGCTTGGCCTCACACTGAGCTCTTTCCCTACACTGCATTTGATGAGCGGCGTGGTTGAGTTGTGGGAATTCAACTCTGCCTTTTGCAGGGTTTAATAGTTGAAATTCATGGATTTGCCTGGCAGCAGGAGGAAACCTTACGTGCTTCCGGTTGCAACGTAGAGGAGCAAATATTTTTTTTCAAATAAGTTTTTGGGTGTTTTTGCTTTTAGGTTGTTTTGTTGTTTTTGAGGGTATTTCTTCTATGCCATTCAGGATACTGAAAGCCTATTTTTCAAGTGTTTTGCTACTAACACACTACCGAATTTTTAAAAGGGACAGAAATTAAGAGTTACAGGTGATAGTCACTTAATTCTAGGACTTGACTCTTCAATTAAAAAGTAACACTTTAATTCAAAGTAACATAAGAAAGATTGCTTTTTAATTGCTTTATAATGTCAGAAAGGATAAATATGTAAGTCCAATCTGTGCTCCTACATACAAGAGTCTCCTCTCCAATATTATTTCTGTCAAGCTGTTTAATTTGTTGTAGCTTTTAAGAGATGTCGTGTGATGTAATTTAAAAAGTAAAAAGTTAAGACAGTACAAAGAGAACATACCTGACATGAATACAATATAATATGCATGCGGTTCAGCTTACTCTGGATAATATTCCTATGCAGTTCCTGTTTGTTCCTTGGGTGTGACTTTGCTAATGGCAGAGAGGGTATTGACTAAGGTCTTTGCTGATAATTGCTTCCTAAATATAGTTAAATATGAAGGTGGTGCTAGCAAGATGCTAATTGGCTTACAAACAGTTTTGACATTTTTCATTTTCCCAGCACCACTAGATTAGAGCACGTGGTGCAGCAGTTCTTCGACAGAGAGGACTGCTTGCGGAGTTGCTGAAGCCAACAGAGCAGGATGTCCTGTGGTGTCACACTGGGGATGGGGTCCAGCCAAGCAGGATGTCCTGTGGTGTCACATCGGGGATGGAGTCTTTGTGCTTAAGGCACGGACAAAATACTTCTTCGATAGCTGTGGGACTTTAGGGAAGCCATTCAGTCCCTGTGTCTAAAAGAGAAGCAATACTTTACTTCTTGTCTTTCTAGAATTTAACCTTGGGGGGGTGGGGTGTGTATTTTTAAATAAAAGGTTGGTCATTAGCTTGCAACATCACTGGAATACAGGGTGGTTTAAAATGTGTTTGTCATCATGGAACCAAACCATTGTGGGTTGTCTGCATTAGTGTGGATATGCCATATTGCAGCTACACTGACTTTCAGCTATCATCAGCTGTTTGGAAAGGCCCCAAATGTTGCTGAGACGACACACCTTATTCTTCCAAAAGCCAAGGCTTTCATGGAAGCAGTAAGTGTAATTTTCCAAAGCAGGCTGGCACGATAGCACTAGGGGGATCTGAAAGACAAAAGGAATCGGGGGCTTTAATGAGCACCTTTGTCCAAGTTAGCATGCAGCTGTCCCCAGCACGGCGTGCTGCTGTGCAGCTCCGGGTGTTTGTGCTGTGTAAGCGTGACTAATGGCTGTGATTCATGAGGAGCGTGCCTTGTCTTGGGACGACTGAGCTGGTTTCACCTCAAGCTGCCTGCTCCGTTTCTCGGAAGCTTGCTCTGCTCCGGTGGGGTTGGCAGAGCTGCTCACCAAGCAGCTGCTGACCTGCTGTGAATGATAGCTTGACATATGAAGGTAAACCAAAAGCAGGGCTGCTGGCAGCGTGGACTTTGTGGCAGTGGTCTGTCTGTGATACCGCTTGTGTTAAGCCTCAAATGATGATGCAGTGATGGTTTTCAGTGGGAACATACTTCAGCAAAGGCTGAAACAATTACAGTCTGACATGAAGTTTTTGTGGACAGTTAAGGAAGAAAATAATATTGTGAGTCACTGGCAGCAAAAGCCTCTGTGTTGTTTTTGGTTTGTTGGAGGTTTTTTTGTTTATTTGTTTTTCTTTTTTAAGGCAGCTTATTTTTGTTGAAATTTCATCTGTGTAAAATAGAGTTCTTGCATTATTGCTGTTTTTTTAAGAGGTCAGCAAAAGTTTAGGTTATCCCCTAATTTCTCAAATATAAAGGGTCTGTAGTTGAGGCCAAGCATGGGAACATGCATCCACTGAAATTAGTCATGATACAGTGGTATTTTTTGGCCTTGGTAGGTATTATATCAAACACGATTCTAAGCCTATTTGTTGCCTCACTTAGACCTTTGAGTTTATCCAGTAACTGCTCTAAAGAGCTGATTTTTATCAAAGTTTCATTATATAAATCTTTTTCAGTCTTGGGAAGATAATGCATCCTTGTGTAAACCTGCTTCTTGCTGAAATCGTTGAAGAGCAAGGCCCAGTTCCTTGCAGGGCAGGAGCATTGTTGCGAGGTTATCAGAAGGTTAAAGGTACAAAACAGCTGTTGGCTCCCATAACTTCTATGAGGGAAATATGGAAAAAGATACATCTTTTTTGTCAATGAGATAGCATAGTGTGTGATTCTGACCTTTGCTGTAAGAGGCGCAAGTGCAACAAGATTTTTGTGACTCCAGCAAGACAAGATTTAGATGTTCCCACTTGGGCTGTAAAAGGAGGTGAACTTTTGCAGAGAGCATTCATAATGCTTGTCATGGGTTACTGTTGTGTATCCTGCTTCAAAAAGCAAACCTTTATCCAAAACTTTGATCCTTGCGAGGTGGTTAAGGAAGGCACAAGAGGCATTTTACAGCATTGACACGTGCCTCTGACGTTTGGGTTTTTTTAGAAGAAGGTATACCACAGAAAAGACTATTCTTGAAGTATTTGTGACCATTTCAAAATTGGGATGAATTGAAACTTTCCCAGGAATTCTAGACCAAAGAGGTGCTGGTGTGTCGACTTCTTGAAGCTGGCCCAAAACCCCTGGAAGTTTGGAGGTTTGCACAGTACTAGTGGCAATTAGTGATGCCTGAAAAAAGATGCACAATTTGGGTTTAGAAAAAGGAGAACTTGCTGGAGTAGATAAAACATACTATATTTTAAAGCATTTTGAGAGTTGAAGAATGATTTTGGTTTCTTCTACCCTGACTTCCTCCCCCTCCCAATTTATATTTTTCAATACATCTGCAACACTGGAGTTATGAAAGTGATTTGGGAAAAGAAGACTGGGTGACAAGCTACCATGGCAATGGCAGACCTATTAAGCATAAGATTCTAAACAGTATTGTACTCCCTTATTTGAAGGAGCATTTCTTTTAACATTTGACCCCATTAGAACTTCAACATTGTAAATGATGGTAACATGTTTAAAATACGTTTTGGTTTTTCTCATATATGTTGTCATCCTGCATTTACAATGGAACACACTGTGAGTTTATGACTTCGGAAGCTCTTCATTTTGAAATTGAGAAATGTATGAGAAATAGGATTGTTCAAGCAGTCTGAATTTCCATCTCAAAGGAACTGGAAATTCCACGTCTTCCAAATTTTCCATTTAAAAAAAAAAAAAGGCTTTACAAAAAAATTGCTTTGAAATTGCTGTCTCTTAAATGAAGCAGAATGCTGTCATCTTCCAGTTTCTTTCATTAGCTTTGTGTACATCACCATTCTCAATCTGTAAAAAAAAATATTAGTGTACCCGCACTGTAGCTTGAGCTGTGAGGAGATGCGGTGGTAGGGCAGTCCTGACCAAGACTCTGGCTTATCTTAATCACTGACTCAAGAGCAAGTCCCAATACTAATAATTTTTGGACCTGTGATGCTTTCAGTGTCTAAGGCAGGGAGCCATAGTGTTTAAAAATATTTCATATTTCACCAGCATTTTTTAAATAAATCTTTATTTCATCACGAAAGCCAGTGCAAATCATTAATCCTGGGTCCTGATCCAACAAGGAGCTGCATGCAAGCAGGAGCCTGCCTGTGTGGAATTTTCATGAAGGCTCAGTGCCTCTGATGGGTTTCTCAAAAGTATCTTCAGAAGGTTGGAGCTAAAGCCATTCAGTTTAGGGTCCCATAGGACTTTTTTAACCATTCTGGAAATGTCAGCATTGTTTGACATGACCTTGCTGAGAAAGGGCTATCCATACAGGGGTTCTGCAGATCCCAACAGGCAGGGGGAAAACAGGAACTCCCAAGAATTGTCATCCCTTACCACGCTTTTCCTCTGAGGGGTTTCAAAGACTGGCAAGCTTGTTTGCTTTGGCAAAACTTGCAATTGATGAGCAATTTTCAAGAAAAGTTTTTCCAGTAACTTACCAGAAGAGGTGTTCCCACTGTTATGTCGGGTTTTACAGTCACTTTTTGTTTGTTTATAGTAAGCTCAAACCATTGAGAAGTTGTATGTTTCTGCAAATTAGGTTGTTCTGTGCAGCTTGCATTTGAAAACAGACAATCCCCGAAAACATTACAACACAAGGAGAGCAGGTGTATCTTCCCTTTTGTTCTGTCAGCATTTGTTCTGGTTTTAAGGGAGAGAATAAACTGCAGTTTTGGAAAATGCTGTTGTACAATACTCCATGATAAAATGAGTGCAAGTTCTGGCCCCTTGTGCATTACCTGCAGTTACAAAAATGGAAACATGCTCATATCTTTATAATAACAGGGAAATCAGTATGCTCTGTTTTTATATAAAATAAATAAACTTTATGCATTTAAATAATAGTGCCTAAAACAGTAGGGATATAAAAAGCTGGCAAAGATTTTGAGATTTCTGCACTATAAAAACATTTACTTATATGTCACTGTTAAGACCACAGCTTAGTAAAGAACATGAACATGTGTTTGACTTTAGTATGATGTTATTTTGTGGAGTACTTAGTGTAAACCTAATTACATTTGGTAGTGCAGTCCTGACTCGGAGCTGTGATCTTAATCATGTCACCAAAAAAGAACTAGTCATGACATGGAGATTAATCCGTTTTCAGAACTCCAGCTTTTGCAGACTTGTAAGTCAGATAATCTTGGCAAAACTCTCTTTTATGACAAGAGGTAGAAGTAGGTATTTTTGTGGTTGATTGGCCTATTCTGACTAGGATATGTTATGTTCAGTTTTGGCTCAGTCGGACTCTCCTGTGTGGTTTTGGGGAAATAAGTGGAACTTTCTGTGACTTATTGTTTGTCCTTCTAACAAGAGGTAAAACTGTTTCTCTTCTGCCAGTTGACAATCTTGAAAATAAAGCTGAGGCCTGTGAAGGCTTCAGCAGTAGATGGACTTGGATCTTTTAAATGTGTCTGAACATTATTCATGTGTGGTCTTCCAGCATTGTGTAATATAAGGAAGACTGTGTTATGCTGTTTTGTGTTTCAAAAAATGTTAGTTGCACTTGAAACATTCAGAAACAGAACTGGTTCCCCTGATTCCACCTATCAGGTTATTGGTTCTGATGCTGTTTTGTCACAGCGGAAGAGCTGCTTGTGTTAGTGCCAGTCCCACAGGCTAGTGCTGCACACCTTTTCTCTTGTAGCAGAAGAGACTTCCTAACCATTGGTATATTTTTAATCAAAAGGTTTCTTGACGTTTCTTTAAAAATGAAAACAAAACCACTGGGATATCCAAGTTGGAAAAGCTACAATTTGTGGCACTGTTCTCTGTGCTTCTCAATCGCGTTGGGCAACGTCCCAGGGGTGCCACTTTACTATTGCAACCAGCCACTGACTTAATCTTAAGTAGGATTTTAATGAAGATCCTGGTGAGAATGTAGTAAAACATCCAGTAAGACTACTAAGTTTTACGTCATTTTCAGTGCCTATAAGGTAGGCAGTCCTTTTCCCAAATGGCAGTTTGGACAGCTAAGAATCACAACTCCTAAGGTTTTTTTTCTTTCCATTTGTCCCTACCATTTTTTCTTTGGCTTAAGATGAGACTTGATTTTGTTCCTCAGCTAGTCCAAATCCCCTTCTCACTCTGAGAACAGTTGCAGATGCTATCCATTAAGGTCAACTTCATTCATTTAGCCTTGGAAATGAAAAACTCCTACCCTTCCTCCCTCTAAAAGTGATTACCTTCTGTAAATGTGCTTCAAAAATTCCTTGTGGTGAAGAACGTTGTGTGGGATGGAGGAGGGACGGGAGAAAATGCGCTGGGGAGTGTAGCAGGAGAAATGACTCTGATTCAGTGTCTGGTTATAGATACATTTCTCTAGATACTCTACAAAGCTTTAGGTCTTTATAAATTCCTCCCAACTGCCTTTGTTCTTTGTATAGCTCACTTGCAAACCTGGCATGTGGAATTGTTTTATTCAAACTTTACTGAATGACAGGATGTACCTTAGAATTAGAAATATGATGGGCTGTCAGCAGCTTGCCCAAATTCCATCAGATCTCTATAGTTCTTAATAAATGAACTGACAGCTTATTAACCAGGCGGTACAACAGGAGCTTCATTCTGTTGTAAAATTTTAAATCATGTTGTTCTAACAGGCATGCAGTTTATCACCACCTCTTTTTCTTTGGGAATGAGAAATAAATAAGAAAAGGTCAATCTCCCCCTACCACCCTGGTTTCTGGCAATATTAATAAAGATTTTGAGCTAACTGTGAAGTTAAGATTGGATATCCTGCAGAAATACTACCAGGCACTGAGAAATTAAGTTAATTTGGTGCCCCACGGTTAAGTGAAAACTTGGAGTATTATAGAAGTTTAATGCTTTTTTGTTTAGTTTTGTGACTTCTGGTAAACAAACGTTTTATCTAGCAGCAAAAAAAAAATCTTAGAATTTAATTAGATAAGCTACTGGATCTTAGTTTAAGTCTTAGCCAAATAGAGGTCTTAGGCTTCTTGATTGTTACATGATTCACTTGGTAAATCAGTCTGAGGATAAATCAGTAATGAGTGAATGCTGCTGCTGACTGCATGTTGTTGCACAGTTATGCAAGATCATGGCTTTCTTCCTCAAGTTGTGCAAAACTGTTAACATCGTGGTAATAGCACCAAGAATGATTCCTTTATTTAGCTTTTCACTTGGAAGGCCAGATACAAGTCAAGAGAATTAGGGACTGCAGTGCTTTATCAGGTCTGTGACCAGCTCCTGTACAGTAATTAAATAACACAGTGCAAGAAATGGTGCTTACAGCTGAAAACTCTGCACGTGATTTTCTGAGAATCGGATTGGAACAAACTGAGCTGGACTGAAAAGTGTATTAACTGCAACATTTCACTGAAGGTACTAATCTGTGTGACAGTCTGGGCACATCGAGGGGGAAATGAATCTCCTAAATACTGTTATTATTCTCTGTGAGAAGCCATGGAATGCTTCGTGAGTGAGATTTGAGCTCTGTTTGCCTGGCGGCCCCCAAACAAAGTTTCTGTTAGCGGGAGATAAGGACGTGCAGCCCGGTCAGGGCTCCCGTGCCCAGGCTGCTCCGGGCAGTGCTGAGGGGGGTCCTGGCCACAGGGCTGTGCCAGGGCTGGGCACTCCCTGCCCTCGGGGCACAGGCAGGCCCAGGAGGTTCCTCGGCTCGCTGGCAGCGTTGCTGTGCCCTGTGCTGAGCTGCCACGTGCTCCCTGCCCTGGCCATGCGGAGCTTTAGCGCTCACATCCATCCGTTGCGGTCTGAGCGTCTGTTATCTCAGACTTCACTGAATCTTACACTAAACTGTTCTTTGGATGCTAATATGTATTCCAAAATCTTCCCTGGCTGGTATACATGTGGTAAATTTTCTACCTTGCTGCTTTTTAAATGAGAACATCCTTTTCCTCGGTACTGCCTTTATCACAGGCTGGCTACTACTGAGAGCTCAGGTAACTTGCTTTGCTCTTTGATGCGTGAGAAGCTGTCAGCTCCCTTCCAGCGATAGCTGGCTCTAGCTGAGAAAGAAGCCATGCAAGTGCTGAAGTGCTGTAAGAGTACGTGTGAGAGTGACAAAAACCTAAGTTTTTAGTCTGGCTTTATTCTCTGGAGGTGTGCGCTGTAGTGTTGCTGTTTATTCCAAAAAGCGAGAGATGGAAAATACTGTGTGTACTTCCATCAAGTAATTTTACAAATCAGGGTTAGTGTTTCTTACTGTTTAGTCTCACAATTAGATTTATATCAGAATAAAGATGTTTTTATTCACTTGCAATTTTTGAGTCCCAAAATCTCCTGCATACGCTTAGGTGTTGTGTTCACAAGTTTCCACTCAGGTGAGTGAGATGACTGTACTGGCATTTATCATTCCGCCATCCTGCCCTGGGGAAGCCTGCTGAGCCCTTGGTTGTCCATAGTGGCCACACTGCCAACCAGCTACCAAATGCACTTTGATATATGGAATTTGAGTTGGCTCAGAGAGAACCAGAAAGCTGCAAAATTGGATGTGATGCCTTCCTTGAAATTTGCTTCTGTTTTTCCTTTGTAGGGGACTGTTCAGTATGTGTTGGTTTCCTTGTAGATGCCATGCTGGAAAATAATTAGAACTGACCTTGGGCAAATAATAGTGAACTAGATTAGTGATTTTTTTGAATTCAGCTTTATTTTTTTACTTCCTTTTTTAAAGCAGCTGTCTCCTTGCACAGTTATTGGCAAAGCTGAGTGTTAAGCAGATTACTTCTGGGTTGGGAGTCACAACTGGTGGGAATCTCTGGATGCTGAGATGGAGGGTTTTTTGCTGTGGAGTACAAGTTAAGAATTTAAGAGAGAGGAAGAACAAGACTGGTTTACAAGAGTCAACTGAGCCAGAGTATTTTAGATTTCCTCTGCACAAAAATGTTATTTTCAAGAGACGCATTGAGACTTTTGGCTTTAGAAAGTAAGTGGGGCTTTTAGCCTAAGCAAAGCTCTCTCCCCTTACTCCCTTTAGAAATTTATCATCAAGATACGAATTATTTCAGCATGTGGAGCAGTTCTTGAGCCTGAGCTTGTGCTAAGTCTGTGTCACGCTAAACATGGTAGTATGCTTTGCTGTTGCATCCTTAGGAAGTTTCCTGCTTAAATGCTGGTCACTTCAAGTAAAGAATTCAGTGCATATGAATTTCTTCAAGAATCTTTGTAATGTTCTAATGAAATGCAAAATCCTTATTAAACAAGCTCTCTTTCTAAAAATGTAGTGTTATATTTCTAATATAATAGTGGAAACAGTATTTTTAAAAGCCATTTCTCCAATCAGATCTTTGGGCTGTGTCCAACATCTTGGTCCTTTCATATGGTTCATGCATTTCTCAGATAAAGTAAAGAAACTCAGTGTTAAGTTAGTTATTCCATTTATTATGTATGGACACTCACAGATACTGAAATTTATATTTATAAAGTAGATTCAGGGTGGAGGGTGGTTGGAGTAGGCAAATGGGGAGCACAAGAGAGAACTCACAGTAGTCATTGTGTGTGGTATGAAAAATTATTACAAATCTAAATATTTCATAAGCATACCTTTGAAAATGGAAATTAAAAGCTAATATAACTTTACCATTTTAACCAGAGGGCAGTTGTTTTCTGTGTGTAATAAGAATTTCTTAATTGTGTGTAATAAGAATTTGCTGCCCTGGAAATTTTTTAGAAATTTTTCTCCTCCTCATCATGTTGAGAGAGATATCCTGCACATGAAGTATAATGGTAGGCTGGTGGTTTTAATCAACACATACTTTCCCGATGGATTCTGCCAATGCTAAAAGATAAATGGTGCAACAGTTAGAGAAACATCCAGCCTTCCTTTGAATTAGTCTTTTGTAACATAAGTAAATTATCCGGAAGGTACTCAACCACAGCACTTTGATAATACAGGTGTTTAAATGGTAATAGCTATTGGAATTGGAATGGGAGTGAAACAATAAAGTCATTAGGGTGTTAAAACATGAAATTAAGCTATCGCTATTACCGAGCACTATTATTATCCTAAAGTCTGCAACTCACAGAGCAAATGAAAACAATGTAATACCCCTCTAACAGTAGTTTACATTGGGATTTAGTTTAGCCATGATGTTTGCTCATGTTATAATATCTTTATTAGACAGAAGTTGTGAGCTGGTGCACTGTATTGTAACCCAAAAAGGAATAACATAGAGCTACTGGCCATGGCCATCTACCCAAGTAAATCCTGTTCCCTACCAAAAAATTATCTTTTGCCCAAAATTCTCACAGTGGTGACTCACATGGTATGGTTAGCAAGAATGTAGAATATTAATAACTTTGTGTTTATGGTTAAATTACCTAATTACCTAATGCAGACTTAGATCCTGTTGACTTCTGTATGTATCTGTATAATTTTAATGAAAATTCATGTTTGGTTGAAAATCTCAATTCAAAATTTCAATTTGCTCAGTAATTGGTCCTGAGGTGAGGAAGAATTTGTGAATGAAAATGACACCTGTGTTTATGCATATGATGGAAAAAAAAGTACTTCTAATCGATTTTACTGGAACATGTTATATTCCGAGTGTCCTGTGTTCAGTAGGACAGTGCTCAGTATTCAGCAGTTCATTCTAACAAAAGCAGTGCTGGGTGAGCCTGGTCATTTAGGGGCTGAGCAGCTTGCTTACAGACAGTTGAAACTTTTTAAATCAAAACATTTTTCCTTGTCTGAATTTAAAATTTTCCTGGCAGTTTTTACAAATGACATAGTTTTGTAAAGATTGAATCATGAAATTGCTGCTGCTGCTTCTGTTCTTATTGTTGTTGCTATTTATTAGTGCATTAGTGAAAAGAACACATTTACTTCCACTGTTCAAATTGGTTTTGCTGAAACAATTCTTTCAGTTGTTTATAACATTACTAGGAGGCACCTCTCCTATGATCTGACTGCAGTTTGCTAGGTATTATGCATACCAGGATGATTAAAGGAAGAAAAATTTTTAAAATACAATGAAAATATTTTCTTTTTCAAGAACCTGCAGTGTTTCAGTGCAGATTAAAAACCTACTACTACTACCTTGGGAAAGATCCTAAACCGATATATAAATCACATTGTCATAGAAGTAGATCAAATGAGGGCAATAAACGTTAGCTAATAAATTGCTTCCTTTTGTTTGAATAAATAAGGTTTTTAATTTTAGTGTCTTCTACAACAGAATTTCCTAGCATATCTTTGAGGGCATTACTGCCACTTTTCCTTCTAAGCAGCCCCCATCTTCCCATATTCTCTCTGTGCTAGCCTCTGCTATAAGGACCTTTGCCTTGTGCTTGTTCAGGTTGCGTTTCTGTCTCTTGGTCTCCCAGTGCCGGCCTGGGACTGGGGTTTTCCCTCCCTGCTCCCTCAGCACATGCACCCATGCTGGGCCTTTTACAGAAGCAGGTTCGCTGCGGAGAAAGGCACAAGCTCATGAATTAGAAGGGGTAAAAAGAGTAAGGAATCTGAAATATCTCATACAGCAGCAGCCCTACTGTGCCCCATCTTCCAGTGATTCCCCTTCCTGTGCAGGTCATAAGCTAATGAGCCCAGAAGACGTTACTGGCATTTGTTTCCCCTTCCCTCATCTGCTGACAGCGCGGCACAGGGAGCTCTGGCTGGCGCAGAAGCCTGACCTGCTAACTTTGGCTCAGCAGCTGTGCTGCGCACCACGGGGTCCTTGGCTGCCAGAGGGAGGGGTGCTCTGCACACAAGGATGTGTGCATTCATTTAGGGAATGAATTGCACCTAAACTAACTCCATTAGGGAACATGGTCCTAGCTGGAGGCTGGTGTCATCCCTGTGTTGTGAGGCTGGGTGTGTACACGTTGCATTACAGGCTGCAGAGCCGCTCTAGCCTCTCCCCCACCTTGCGTGCAAAGACCGAGATGGCTGAGCCGTGCAGAATAATCCCTTGATGCTTGTGGGATTATTCACATTTACAGTCAGGCCCCTGCAGCACCTCCTGTGCTGGTGTGCTGGTCTGTGCCAAGAGCCTTGAGACGCCTGTGTGGTACAAACACTGACAAGCGGTACTGAAGTACGGGGCGCATTCGTTGTTGAATCTTGTTGAAATTGCCTTTGTTTCTGAGGGAGTAGTGCTTACTGCTGCTGTTTTGTCTGTTTGGGTTAACCAGGACATTTGGATCCAGGAAAACCAGCAAATTTTCCCTTCTGCACCCTCTGCTGTTGCACACTCTGCTCTTTTGGTTTGTGTCATGCAGTTTTACAGCTCTGCCCTACTCATCACTGTTTCTGCAGCACTTTTGTCTACAGAAGAAATATCAGGAAAGAAAACAAATTTATCTTTTTGTGAAAAGTTTCAATTCAAAATTGTCGTGGTGTTTAATGCTTTAAAAGCTTCAGCATAACTTCATTTGCCAGTACAGGTACTCTGCAAACTCTGCAATACAGTTCTTCATGCAGACTTGGTGCCAGTTAAAAAGCCAGTTGTTTTTTTGTATCTTGTAGGTAATACAGAGATTTTTGTAAGAACTGATGTTATTTCTTACAATATTGTTAGGAAACTTAGTGTTACTGGATTTAAACAAAACTACCCTTTGGTTGGGCTGACACTACAAAATGGGTTTGTCTGTTTCATCTGGGGAATCATAACCTTGAATCTTGACTTAGCTGACAGGAGCCAAAGAGCTATGTCTCAAGGTCTGAAGTGACAATGAATCTATATTCAAGTACCCTGGACTTGTCTTGATTTATATTGCTGTCTTCCTTGCATAAATGATGGCCGTTCTTTGGTATGCTGGCAATAAGTGAGATCAGTGAAATAGCTGATGTTCAGAATTCGGGGTTGGTTGTTTGAAATCAGAAGAGGAAAGCGTGAGTGCCTGTACAATGTATTTGTAATTATGCCTTAAAATCCAGTCTCGCCATGGAGCCTGGTCAGGTTTGATGGCTGTGTGCTTTTGATTGAGACCAAAAAAAAGTTAGAAATAACGATGGAGGTGTGAAAGTGGGGAGATAAGGGGTGGAGGGCAGGAATGAGAAAGGGCATGCCAGCTAGTGCAGCTGCAGGTTTTGAGCTTTGTAGGAACTGAAGCAAGGCTGTAGGCTGTCAGCACAAGAGAAGAGCCAGAAAAGATCTGACAGACATAAACACGACTGCTTTCTTCAGCTGTAGAAGTGCAAAGGAACAAACACAGATCTTGACATACATCATCCTTCTCCTTAGATAGTGTTACAAAGTATATGAGTAGTCACCAAGTTTTATAACCCATCAAAGCCCAGCACGCTTGGATAACAGAGAAATATTAGTTGGCTCCACCTTATATAAGGGTAATATAAGGGTAAACCTTATATTTGAGAGGTAATGAGAAGCCTCAGAAATCTTACTGGGGATATCTATATGGAGAATATTGTTTTGTTTTCAGAAATTTTAAGCAATCTGGTGGCACAGGTATTTGAAATTCTAGGGTGGTTTGCATGTTACAGTGCGTGTGATTTCACAGGCTGCTGTTATGCAAAGGCTGAAATCACCAAGAACACACAGGATTTCTTGACTTCCATTCCACAGCCCTTTCATGTGTGAGGAGAGTATCCTGTGTATTAAAACGGGCCATTTCCTTACTCCTGGAAATCTTAACTTCAGCAATGAGGGGGGAAAAAAAACAAAACAAAAACCTACCACCTTGGAGGTAGGGAAATGTTGTACCTGTATCTTTACTCCAGTTTAAAATTAGGTTTTTTCTCTTTAAAAAAAAATTACATAAATGTGATTTCGTAAAAGAAAAGAACTAAGTTCTAAGCTCACTACCTCTGTAGAGTAAAATAAGGAGGAGATAACCTGATTAGATGAACGACATGTCAGTTGAAAACATTATGTTTCCTGTTTGAAAAATTTTAAAACATTGGACTTCATTTGGGTATGGAAAACTGGCTTTCCCTTCAGGAAGTGTTAGCTTCCTGCTGCTCTGCAAAAATAGTGGAAAAGAGAAATCTTTTCAAGTCAATGTTTCCACTGTAAATAGAAAAAGAACTAGTTTCCATTTTCTTCTTTGTTGTTATTGCTGGGGATCTCAAGAATCCCTGTTTTCTTTTCCTGAGTGAAGCCCACAAGGTAACCAGATAAAAAGTTAGAGAAAGCTTGAGGGGAGAGCAAGAGAAAAGGAAGGAGAACAGGGAGAGACAGAGAATATCTGGACTTCATTAATCAAAGGAGTAAATAAGTTTCTGTGGTATGTTTTTTGGAAATGTTTGTATTTGTAAGATTCTCTTTCAAACACCCTCTTCAGTACCGATACATGTAACTGCCCGGCGAGCCCCAGAGGGCGAGAGGAGCAGCCCTTCCCTGTGTGCTGCCTTCCCGGGGATCAGGAGCCCTTTCTGCTTCCTCTCTCCTGACACGCACTTAATTACACCTGTCTTTAACATAACTGAGGTAGGTAGAAAAATGTGGGGCACAGATGAGAAAAGTGAATTTTATCTGTATTTAAAGAGCCATTTCTTTGATAACTGTGTTCCTTGTTTGTTTTTTGCTGTAGCCTGCATGGCCAGGACCTGGCAGATGAGAGGAGGCAGAGAAAGTTGTTGCATTAGTAATTCTGCCTGTCAGTGTTCATGAAAACTTGTTCTAAAAACAAGCACATACCCACACATCTAACTTGTGCTTTCAAAGCGCCCCTTTGGTTAAGGAAGCAAGGGAAGAGAGAGAAGCTTTTCAGTGTCTTATTAGCAGGGCAGTAGTGTCCAAATTGCCAGTCTGCTAGGAAAAAGTATGAGCAAAACATCTATTTCTGAATTATTCTCAGTGGAGAAGGTCTTAAAGAGTAAAGAAGTGCAGTCACACTATTGATTAATTTGCCCAGCACTGTAATTATTGTGAAATATCAACGTAATTTTCTTTCTTTCTTTCCCTCTTTTAGTTGCACATGGTGGTTTTACTGGTACTACAGAAACCCTGATTATATTACCCTGGCATTCTCGGGGACTGTTAAGCAGGAGTCTTCTCTCTTTTGCTCTAAAACTCATCTAAATGGAAAACACATTGTCTTCATTATATACCAGTGTTGAATGAACAGAGTTGCCATAGCAACAGCCATCTGAGGCCTTGCTGATTTCAGGCCAGTGAATGGGGTAGACAAACAAAGTACCTTCAAAACCAGAAGGGAACAATTGCTATTCATTCAAGCCAGGTTTAAGATCAGCAAATGTCTTTAGCAAAAGAAATGCAGATAAGAAAGTATCAGACATGGCCAGAGAAGAATAACAGAAAATTATCATAATCTTAAACTTTCCTGCCTGGTGGTATAGCATGAAAGATGATTCTTAAGGAAAAAAAAATAATTAGAGCTGAAGAGCCAAACCACAGTCTGCCCACAACCTGGGGTAGCAGTGTCAGTCCTAGGAGTTGATGTGTGGTGTGTTTGCAGCAACAGCAGTCGTGGGAGTGCCTGAAGGATGGGGCAGCTGGGGCAGGGCGGGTATGGCGGAGTGCCCGCGGGTGGAGGTGGCCGTGCTCCCGCTCAGGAGGCAGCTCATGCCGACGGGGCCCAGAGTCTCGCGTGTCCCAGGTCATTATCAAAGAGCTGAATGGCTTTGGTCACGAGCCTCCGCAGATTACTCAGCGGTGCCTGAAGGTAGTCAGGAGCCCCAATATGTTTGTTTCACCATTTTGTTGCTCCTGAAAGACTGTGATAGACAGCTTTATGTATGACATGGTTGACATATTCAACATAAAGCCTGGTTAGACTTAATATATATTCACATAAAATGCCAAGAAACTGACTGTGAAATGTTTGCCTTGAATTAGAGATGAGGCGTGTGTATGTGTGTGTCTGGTATGTGTAATTCTATTTTCTTTCTCCTTAGTCCTACACAAAAATTTAAGTAATAATTTTCTGACTAAAGCGCCTTTTCTGATCTCAGTGTTGTCTAACGTGTAGAGACATAAAGAGGCAGAGGCAAGAAAAGGAGCACACACAGGTTGCCTGTTGTGTTGGCAGTGGGCTTAGAAGGTGTCTTTTGAGAGTGGTGGCATGATGGAAAGCTCTCTCCTGGCCCCCACGTTGGATTTGACAATAGCCATCACAAGCAGAGGCCGTGTGGCAAACAGCCCACGCAGCAACGGGAGGAAAAGGGCAGGAGCGGGTTCAGGGCTGGGATTGCTTGTGGGAGGCTGTGTTATCTTTTACTTCAGTGAGCACTCTGGGTTGGAGGCTCAAGTCATCAGCTGGATTGCTGAATCCCTCTCTGGGAGGTCCTGGAGACTGGAGAAATTGCATGTGCTTGGTTTTGTATGTTAGGTAGCTAAAAAAAAAAAAAGAGTAAGTGGGAACTTAGTTACAACGTAAGACCCACATCTTGCTACTGTCTCGGCACATTAGTGGTGTGATAATGTAAACTGTGTGCTGTACCAGCTGGGGAGTTGGAGCCACAGTGCCCTTGTGAGAGAGAAAGCAAACCCCTCACTAATAATAGGAAAATTGTTATCGTGGGAAGCTGATCGTGAAGATGGAGTCTGTCAAATTTCACCTGTTTTCACTACTATGTTTTATATAGCCTGTGTATGTGAAGGAAGGGTTATAATAATTAGTGATCAGTTGCAAATGTCAAGGAAACTCTTTAACAGTGGTGTGATACTGGCAATATGTATCACTGATAATACAGTGTATTTTCAGGCTGTTTACAAAGCCATCTTCCTATGTTAATCATCCTTACAAAACTAGAATGGTGTGACAAGGTGAGTTTCTCACTAATAATGTTCTGTGAGCACAATGAATTTAAGGGTTATTTTTTATTTTCAAAATGGGGAGAAGTACAAGGCTGTTTGTGTAGCACTTAAATGAATTTGGACTGAGGAAATATTTGAAGGATAGTGCTGAAATACCCAAAGATGAAACACAGGTCACCTCACCTTGAATAAAAACTTATTTTCTGTCTGGTTATGAATAGACAGGATAGACAAGATTTAAATCCTGGCAACAAAAGTATTACTCAGAAGAAGGAAGAAAATTAAAGATCAACATACTGAGTTTAGAAGACAACTAAATGGGGCAGGGGGAATATGAAGTAGAGAACAGTATGGAGGTCAATCATACATCTTTTAGTCTTTTTTCATAGTATAAGAACAAAGATGGATTTGTTGAAACTGAAACACAAATGATGAACATAAAGAATGCTGTCTTTGCAAGGCCAAGATGGTAGGCAGACCCAGAAAATAGCAATTAATTTTATTTGTGTGTGTGTATATGTATGCCTGTGTATTTTACATCTACCCACCAATTTAAGCTTCCACATTAGTTCTATTGGATTTGCCTCCTTATTAGTAAAATGTGTGACTTAATGAAGTTGTGTCTAAAATAGATAGGAAAAACGTTTGTAGATAGCAAAAGCTCACTTTTATAGTGGAGGCTATTGCCAGATTGTCAGCTGTAGCCTTCGATAGGTGTGGCTCTGATTGCTCTGAAGATACAGTGCTGTAAGACCTTCCTTTCTGGATTTGTTTACAAAAGTTTCCAAGAGACACACGTAAATGAAGGGTTTTGTTTTCTGGTTGGTGATACTATTATTATTCTGTGAAAGCACAATGTGTTCTAAGGCTTTGGATCCCCTTTTATCTAATGTCACAGAGGGTGATCCGCAGCTATCTGTGCAGCTTTACAAACAGACCAGGATTTGCACTCTCTTTACAATGTTACCAATTAGCAGTCTGCTGAGCATTGGGCCTTGTGAGACTCTTGGAGCACTGTCAGTGGGCAGTTCAGACATGTACTTCCACTTACATGTTCTGAGAAGTTTAAATGGATTTGATGTGTTTATCAAAAACCATAGCTGTGAAACAGACATGCGTGCATTTATCTTAGACTGTGATTAATAACATGTTTCTCTTCTATTTTCATGGAATTAAAAGTGATTCTAAAAGAGCTGATTTTGTGTGTTACTAGCAGATTATAGAAGCAAGGTACGTAATATAAATTGGTGCATACAGGATTGGGGTTCAGTCTGTTCTGCTTACTGGATTCGGGTTGTAGCTTTCAGATACTTCAGCATAACTGTGGGGTTTGTTTCGGGCCTCTCACCACACTCTTACACAAATTACTACTCTTACCACAAAGCTGTACTAAGATCCAGCATACCTGATCCCGTCATCTGCACAGCCTGGAAGTAGTTACGCATTTGGTCATGGAGGATAGGTGAGACCCATGGATGGCTGTCCTGTGTTTTAGACCACACCATTGCTTGTGATGAGAACTTGCAAACTGGAAACATTCAAAGTACCTCAGCAGTGATGCTTAAACAGCACAGGTGGAGCCTGTGTTTTTCAAAGCTTTTCTCTCCCTTCTGTACAACTGGTTAGCGGGATGTGGTTCCCATGTCTTCAGCAGTTCGTGCTTCCTACTTGTATTTTCTGCTGTTACTACATCAGTGAGATTAAGCATCATCTAATACAAAGGCAGAGTCCAAAGAAATAGTGCTATCGGTTGAGCATCTGGATATGATGATGGATGTGTGCCTTGGAAGCAGTCATTAGACAGATATTTCATTTTCCTGTGAGGCATCTTGGATGTGGAGCTTGTAATTCAGTAGCTTCACTGAAAAATTACTTCACTAGATATATCAGTTATGGGCAGCTTTTGAGCACTCACCTTTTTCAGTTTTTAACAGGGTATTAGTTACCAGATTTTAGAATGTTTAGAGTATTTTAATGCTATAGGTAATGATCAGCAAGAATAGTAAAAAGAAGAGTTAACTTGGAGCAGTTATAAATGGTAGAAGTCTCTCCTTTTGTTAAATATGACCTGGAGAATGAATTCAATGATTCTTTTTAGCAAAGAATGCAGAGTATGTTTCAAGAGGCACAGCAGGGGAATCAATCCAAACCATGGTGGTAAGATCACTTCTATTTCCTTATTGCAGTGGCATCATCTCCTGCAGTTGCTTTACTGCCTCAGTAGGTTTCAGTAGTTTCCATGTTGCATTCCAGTGCACTCAACCCTGCAGACACTCAGGAAGTGTCCAGAGAGAAGCCCTTTCTGAAGCGGGGGGAGGTCCTGCTAAAGCATCATCATCAAACTTCTTTAGTTGAAATAGAAGAAAGTTGCTCCTAACTCTTCAAAACAGGCTTCTGTGTCCAGTTCCCAGGAACCTTGCAACAGGAAGAGGTAATCAGGATTATTGAACCTAACCTTCTGCAGAAGCAGAATTTATTTTGCAATACAGCAATTAGTAGTGAGCTTTAGGATAAATTTTCTGTGTAGAGCATAGAGATTTGTGACCAGACTGTGTCTGATAGTCTTGAAATACTGGATTATTCTTGTCCGAATGGGGCAGCCTGAATAACCAATGTATAGGAGTGACAGAAAAGTGTTTTTCCAGGATTATATTGTAGCCAGGAGAAGAAGCCAAAAGTATTATGTATCCATTCTACCATGGTGAATGAGTATAACTTGGAGGCCATTATTTGTTAAGAAGCTCCTAAATATGTGGTTGTATGAGAGCACATGAAGGTAAAAGGATGGGAATTCCTTTCTCATGGCAAGGAAGCTTTTCAGTAAGGAAAAAAAACGTTGTGTGGTGGCCTAGGCATAAATGATCATATGCTGTTATTCCACTGTTGAATTGGTGGTTGTCTGGACAAGCAATGAATAGAGGAGTTATCTATTTTCTTGGAATGGCCCATTTCATCCTGAAGACTGTTTCACACCATCACAATAAAGATGTTGCCCATTGCTGCTATTTCTCAGTCTTTGGAACGTAAATAGTATTTGGAGATAAACATGTCACAAAAATTTTACTTACTGAGACCTCTTCTAATTTATTATATTGAGTCATACCTTCACCCCCCCCTCAATGCATTTATGCATGTCAGTGCCTTGCCAAGCCCAGGTATAATCTATGAAAGACAGTTATTTCCCATCAGTTGTGTTACTGCCTTCAAGTCTGATGGAAGAAAATAATTGGAGTAGGAATTGTTTTAATTCCATCTTAAGAAAATATAGTTTACTGGGGTGTGTGTCAGTGCAGGGTGAGAAGTTCATAAACTGCAATTTTATTGTGACTTTGTAAAGAGACTAACAACAAGTTCCTGTGTCTTTTTCTTGTTGTTTTTTTCTTTTTCAAACAGCTTTGTGAATAAGAATTTTTGCTTTGTTTCCTTGCTTTAAATATTCACGTTAAGTAATATTCATATTTATGATTTATGGAAAGCATCCAAAAAGTATGCTCCAAGTAAGATACCAGTGAGAAACTGTGGGAGTTGCAGAGTAGAAAAGAGCACTCCCATGTTTCTCAAAGTGATGTTGAAAGGTGTTGTTGTGTACAGTGACAAGGAGAAATATCTGATTTGAGAAAATATCTGATTCACGACAATTGTAATATGGGAATTGTTGGGCAAGTCAGACTTAGCTCCTCCTCCTTGGGCAAACCTCCTGTTAATGTTCCCAAAGGTACATATGCATATACATGCTTTAAATTGCATAGAGCCCAGATTATCTCTCCTGGCAGGCAAGAGAGCAGAGTTACTATCTGTACAGAATTTTTCAAAGCTGATGCTTCCAGCTATCTTCTCTGCACATCTGATATATTCCTGCTTCATTGTTGACTCTAGCACAACACTTACTGTGAGAATCAAAACAAAGTAATTATCATCAGATTTCAGTGGATCTAAGTAGAAGGAAAAAATACATGTATGTGTACAGGGAAGAAAAACATTTTGAACTAAGTCTATAAAGTCTTAGCATTTTGAGACACTGTTGGAAATACAATTGTACATAAAGGAATTAAAAATAAGCCACAGAGTAAAAACTAACAAGAGCCTCTTAGCAGTATCAGTATAAAGAGTTTAGTTAAGGTAGCTCTACTATGACTCTTTATTTGCAAATACCAAATTCTGCAAGAGAAAAAAATACAGATTCCTGTTTGTGGGTGATAATACCAGTAAAACCCAATGCATCCTTCCAGTGCTGTCACTACAAATCTCAGCACTCAAAAGCCCAGATGGGTTTTCAAGCCTGCTGCATGAAACCCACTTGCACTATAAGAAACAGCCATGGTGTGGCTGTAGCCACATCTGCTCCCTGTCAAGCTGGAGGACATGAAATCCTTGGAACATTCAGGATACTGATATTTAGCAGTGCTGTTGCATAAGCCCCAGATGCGCGTATGCTTCTGTGTAGCTCCAGCTGATGCTAAAGAAAATGGAAACCAGTCTAATAGCAAAATTTAAATCAAATTATAAATAGTTTTATTCAATTCAATTTCCATTTAAAAATAATTTGGTTCAGTGATAGGCATGTGACTGCAAGCCCTGAAGACTGAAATGCTCTTTATCTAGACACAGAACTGCCTTGACCCTTATCTAGAGGGACTCTTTAATCTGCTAATTTAGTTTTTATGCCCATTCAGTTCTTGACCTCTCTGACTCAACTTCCAGTTAGTAACACTCGTGATGGTTGTTGCTGTGATGGAGACACCTGCCTATTAACAATGGGACTGAGCTGAACAACCTTTCTCTTCTTGTCTAGGCCTCTAAACAGGCAGATGGTAACAACATTTGGTCACCACTGATTGGGCTTGCATTTGAACTCTTGACCTAAAGGTGAAGGCCACTGTATCCTATTAGGAATATGAGCCATCAAATTTAGTTTTAGTTTTGATGCCTAGCCTGGGATGTGTGTGAAGTCAAACATCTCACAGATACGTGAAGAAAAAGAAGACATTTCTCCTCCATCTGTTCTTTTCTCTTTCTGTGTTATAGTTAACTCTGTCAACTCTTTGTGTTAGCAGCCTCTTCTTTGAAGATTCTCATGTTAATAAAAATTAATTATCAACAAAACCACACTCCGAGATCCTATCTCAGGAACAATTCTTTTTTTTTTTTCTGTTGTAAAATGCAATCTTTTCTCTCTTTCTCTATTACGTGCCCTTCATACTTGTTGCTGTCATTTATTTCTTACAGAAGTAGCAAACAGTTTTCCTGAGAGGCATTTTTTCCGATTAAACCATGACCCCTGCCATTTTCTCGTTATGTACTCTCTGACTTGCACACCTACAGTACAACATGGCTTTTTCTTCAGTGATCTCTTCAAATTTAGTGTGTGTGTCTAAGTATCAATATTCACTACTTTGCCACTACTTTCATTAACCTGTGACCTCTAATACATAATTTTCTCACTCTCTTTTCTCTTTATTTGTAGAAGTCTGTATTTTTTGAAGGCAAAAAGTTTATAGTTTTCCACTTCTTTCTTGAAAACCTCAGTCAAACAGGTCGGGGGGAAGTGGAAAGTAGTGGTGCTTCTGATTCATGACTTCTAAAGCATGACTGTATTTCTACTTAGATGTAGCAAAGATGGATATGCAAGTTATTTATCCCTACAAAGAACTGCCATCATGAGCTGACAAAAAGAGGTCTGTAATAAGTTAGAAAATACCCTGAGGCTTACACTGCAAGCACTGCTGCCAGGCACACTGCAAGATTCACAGTTGCTTTGAGTTGCTGATGGATCAGCAGTTTTAGAGTATGAAACAACAGGATGCAGAGTTTCTCAGACTGCCTGTTTGATCGCGTATACTTCATTTTATCTGCTTCGGTGGTGTCTGGATCTCTTCACTTAGGTATCATTTCCAGTTTAGTAATTTTAATATTCTAAAGGTGAACAACAAAACAAAGCGGGTTGTAAGATGAGAGGCAAGCATTTCAAAGCATATAATAAGAGGGCAGATACTGTTAGATGAGTTAGTGTTTGATGTGTGTTTATTAAACTCCCGCTCGTGTTAACTAAGGCTGTGTCTGAGCCGAGGCGTTCCCCGCTCCTGAGCAGAGCCCTTCAGCGGCGGGGCCGGGCTGAGCCTTTCTGCGCCCCGTGCTGCTGCTGCTGCATTTCCCCAGCCAGCCCCTCTGTGCCAGCTCTCTCAGCATTGCCCAAACCCACACGGCCCGCTCCCGCTTTCCCGTACTTGACGTGGCACCATGGGAAGCGTGTTTCAGTAATCACACTCCCAACTGATCAGGCCACCTATGAAGATGAAGTGCTTCCTGACAGATGTCTCACTAGGGGGCAGTCCTGGTTCTTAGCATTAAAAACTTCTCCTACCAACTTCATTTTCTTCGCTGGTCCTGGGGCAAGCTGCTTGAGGGGCTTTGGAGGCTCCACCGTGACTATGGAGGCTGGTGAACCTTTGAAACAAAATTGTCTCACAAACCAGGAGGTCTTGGGAGATGCTTTCATAGGAAGAAGAGAATTGAGCCTTAAAAGATTGTAAGTGTAGAGACATCTCAAGCTGGAGGACTCAGATATATTATTTTGTGATCCATTTTAAAAAAAAAACAAAATTGAGATCTGGAATTACTAGCTGTATTTGTGATAGAGAAGGCTGTAACAGAAGTGGTAAGGAAATTTTTTATGACTTTTCACACTGAGCATGCTCTCTGAACTGTTACGTTTGCACTGAGCAAGGACTCAACATTCTTTCTTCTTTGATAAGTATTGTGGTTGAATGATAACAGGAGCAACCAAAACTTGGTCTTAGTGGGCAGAAACTCCATTTGATGAGGAATTTAATGAAAGAATGAGACCAAGTTGCTAAATTCTGGAGGGAGCAGACCCAGGTTTGTAGCTCATCTTAAAAAGTGACTAAGGGAAAACAGAAGGCTTAGAGTGCCATTAGTCGATATATTACTTTTATTCGGAAACAAGTTTTGAGCTTTCAGACTCACTAGGAACTGCTGAACAACCTTTTGTTTTTTTTTGAATAACACAGCTCATCCAGATGTCAGTAATGAGGTAAAACTGTATCATCCTGGTTGCCCGGTGCTGGGTGGTCAGTGCAAAGCCAAGGGCTGCTCTGGGAGCAGCCGCTGTGTGCTGCCGGCTGCGGGAGCCGGGAGCCGTCGGGAGAGCAAAGGTGCCCAAGGACAGCCACCAGCCAGCCACCAGCAAATGAGAAGTGCGAGCCTTATGTTAGCAAAGGTGAGACAGGGTGGCGGCCTGCGCTGTTCCTGGGAATTCATTACATGCCTGCATGTCCCGAGAAGGGTGATAAGGAAGATATGTGCAAGAGAATTGCAGTTCTGTTTACTTTCAAAGTTGTAAATCAGTAGCACTCTCCTCTTTTAAGGCTATACCAGGGCAAACAAGAATGTGCTAATGGTCTTGCCTAAAGTATCATGGGTTTTGTGCTCTATTTAAAAATTTGCTCTAGAATAAATTCACTGATAAAGGCAAAGAGCATAAGTAATCTCAGAGTTTTGTAATTTTTATTGTTTTTTTAATAATTAAAGGTGGTAGTACATCATACTGTACTCTAGGCTTGTTTTCTTTCAGGATATTCGTCTTAGGGAGCTTTTGTAATTTGGCTTCATGCATGGCTGAGAGAGATGTATTTAATTTAAAGAAAACACTTGTATTGCAATATACTTCATCTAGATACTTTAATGTTACCTGTGCGATTGGGCTAATTGAGTAGTTCATAATTTTTATGGATCTATTCCCATAACACCCTGGGAAAGTGTATTATTCCACTGCTGTTAAACAAATGCATAGAGGAACCTATGACTTTCCCAGGCTTCCATGGGAGGAGTGACTGAGAAGTTGAATGCACTTTCCCAAATCCCTTGTCTAGGACTCCAAATAATGGAAAAAATTCTCCCTTTTTATTATGTATGAAACATATGTGCAGTTGCACATGTTAGTGTAGAGAATGAGGCTTATATAAATTACTGAATATTTTACATAAATTATGCATGTTCTACAAAACTCAAGCCTCTAGAAAGGTCTCTTCATATTTATTTTTAACGATTTTTGGAAGAGAGTGTTACTTACATTTTACGAATGGGCAAGTAGAATATACAGTACCATATTTACATACAATTTACAATTAGATATAGGTCTTATTAATTATGTAAGAAACACTTGCCATATTTTTGTAATGAGAAACCAAAAATCATGTAACAATTAAGGATTCTAATTTCAGATACTTTTAATTCTGCCCAAATTAAAATTAATGTGTTTTGTGATATTGGGACACAATTTCAGAAATATCAAGGAAATAAGTTTTGTTTTCAAAAATGAGGCTGGGATTAAAGAGTCTTCATCATCCTCCAAGTCAGTGAAGACCCTGGCTTCTTAAGAAATTATCTAGGCTTGCTCTATAATCACTATAATCAGAAATAGGAATCTCCAGAGAACCCATTTTTGACATCTGTCTTAGCAGAGGATGAACTGCCCTCAGAAAGTACTGCTCTCTGTTGAGTGTTGATGGAACCTGGATGGTTAGCTTAGGCTAAAACCTCTCTTTGAGATGGAGAATATTGAGAATCCAGACTGAAGTTATTGGTCCTTTTGCTAAAGTAGGAGAAAAACCATTAACCAAAAGGTTTAGTTTGTTTGTTTTCCGTGAAGAAATCTCCAAGAAACCTAAAAGGATGAGTCAACCATATAAGCATATTCTATTTAAATTAAACAAAATTAATTCTCTTAGTATTTTTGAAAGCTTTACATACTCTCAAAAGCTTTTTTTACACCACCCTATAGAACTAGAAGGCTAATACTTCCTACCTTGGGCTAACATGTTGAAGAGAATTTGAGCTGTGTTTGGGGTTTGTTTTTTTTCGATTGTTGTTGGATTTTGGATGTGTCATCATCCGTTCAAAAAAAGGCGTTCTGGATTCTATGACACAATGCAGGGATCTATCCATACCGTACACATTCTAACAGCACATGTTGGATACCTGCTCCGAAACAGAAGCCAAAGCTGGTCATAGACCTGTGCCTTCTGTAACCCAGTCCCTACAGACCTCAATCAGTTACACAGCTCAGCAAGTCCAAGCTGCACTGCCCAAGTGTCCTGTGGCTGTTTCCAAAGGGGGAGTAAATGCTTTGGGGTTTTTTTAGCTGTCGTGGTACTTGTGTGTAAGTTTGCAAGTAAAATTGCTTTTTTCACTGATTAGGGTTTTTTTTTCCTTTTGTATTGGACAGAATATTTATTGTTTTTTCTAGTAATGCTTGAAATCAATTTGTCAACTCCATTTCTTAGGAAATCCAGGGCCATATTGCTCAAAGAAAGAGAACTATTGATTGTTGTCTGAGAGTACAGAGCACATGAAGATTTTACAAAGATTTCAGGTTTCTTTTTTACAAAGCCACTGGCATATGTGCATTTTCTCTCACTGCTGCTTATAAAAGTTTAAGTAACCAGCCTCACATAATTATTTCTGTAGTATACAAATTGCAGTACCATGAAACAGTATGCTCTTTGGCTGTATTTAAATTTTCGGTAGTACCATATCATTAATTCCATTTTTTTCACTGGAACTTCAGTTACTCTCTGTGCATTTTGTTTGTATTTTGAGGTCCCTATGATATTTTCTAAACAACTGTTTTAGAATTTTCAGGAGTGAAAAGCTCTTAGTACTTTGGCTGTCATCATTTGTCTGTAAAAATATGGATTCTTTATTTTTCCCAAATGACTTCAAAGGAAAACTTGTTCAGTCCATGAGACAGAATTGTGGAGGTGCTGCAAACTCAGTCGTGGATTTGGTAACCTCTTGATGTTTGTTTGGTTAGTGAGGGCTTCTTTTTGTTGATGCAGTCCACCTGATAATGAAGATTGTGCAGTCAAAACACTGCACAGAAGTTGTCTACTCTGTTCATGGCATGTCTTGATTTTTTGCAGACATACCAATAGCTAAAGTAGCCTTGCTTTTGTTTTTGTAAGTGAATATAGATGCAGTGTAGAGATTAAGGATGTGCTGGAAAACATAGGCCCTTTGCATTATAAGTTTTCTATCTCTAATTTTAAGTGATAGAACCGCTTTTTATCATGGGTTTTAAGTGCTTTTTTGTCATGGGTTTTATGGTGTTAGTTTTAGGAGGAGAAACTCCTACCTCTGTTGACTTTTAAATATCAAAGATCATTTTGCATCACGGTGATAGCTATTGGAAGGAAAAAAGATTACAAATTCTCAAGAACTGGTGTTGAAAAACCAATGTTAGTTGAAGAAGAATAGTAAATGCTGGAATACTTTTGGAGGGATGAGGGGGTGCTCTTGAAAGCAGAAGAGGAATTCTTCATGACTAACAGCATCTTTGTGAAAATTAGGTCTTGTATTTCTGTTGATCAGAGTAAGCTGAATAGTTCCAGGGATAATTAAACCTGAGACAGAGAGACAGCTTTATGGTATTGTGCCCAGTTCATTTTTCACCAAAAATCATTATATTAAAAATAAATATTTACCTTGTGTTCAGTACTTCTGTTGGGAAACATAGATCTGTAGTAACAGAGTTGTTTTGAGACAAACAGGAATTGCATTTCCCTGCAGATTTTGGGCAGAAACCAGTAGTAAATTACCTGGCTGTAAGTACTTCATGCAAAGGGTCAGTAATTAAGAATCGTAAAAGCCTGTAGCCAGTGTATTCCACTGTGATTTGTACTACTGGATGCATCAGCATTTAGGTTTTCAAGCTGAAACATCTTAAAAACACTGATTTGAGAAAGCAGAGAGCACGTGTCTTTTGAGGATGAGTCATGTTACATACCAAACTTGGATGCTTGAATTTGTTCAGTATTTCTGATTTTTTGCCCTGGTCTTAGCAGCTGTGTACTTGGTTTTAGAGAAGATACTTTACCGTGCTTAAATTTCTGCAACTGTTTTAAGGACGAAAAGTTCTAACACAATTGCTGCTAGAATCACGATGAGCTGTTTTATAGGCTTCTTTAAGTGCAGACAAGGTTTCCTGGTTAATATTTTGAATATTTGATGCAAAAAATGTAAATTACTAAAATACTCTGCATCAGGTCTTCCATTTAGCATTATCCTTTCGCACTGCGGAGTAAACTAATGAATTACAGCATGATTACATAGCACATAATTAACTTTGTAATTAATATGCAACTGCCACTTAAACTAAAGTACTGCTTATAAAGATGTACGGCAACAGTAAATCACAGGTCAGAAGTAGCACTTTGGAATTTTCAAAAGAATGAGAGTAAATGCAGAATCACTTACAGCAGCAAAGTAAGTTAATTAAAAAGCAGATTAATTGTGAATGTCCTGTTTAATTTTAAATACCTTTGCTATTTCTTTTCCCTGAAGAAAGAAAAAATTTAAAGCCTAACTCAATCATTGTTTTCTTAGATGACATATTTTAAAATGAGCAATTGTTTAGCTTTAAACTGTCCTGGTTGAGATTAGAATTTGGTTAGTATTCCTTTCTCATCTTGCTGCATAAAAGGGTGGCATGAAACCAACAACTTTTTACTTTGAATTAATTCCAGCTTTCTGCCGCGGTCTTCTTTTCTGGGTTGTTTTTCCACATCCAGTCAGTGAAACAAAGTTGGTCAAGCCAACTCCATCCTTCGTTCTGCTGATTTTTTTTGTTTAAGGAGGATGAGGATTTGTGCTGTGCTATCGTAACCAGTGCAGAATGAGGAAAGGTCTAAGTTCAGTTACTTCAGACAAGCTATTTTTTTGCAGCAGCTGTCCCCAGTTGCTGGTACCCCCAGCAGTGGTGCTAATGCTGGATGCCCTCGTGCGGACAGACCGCATGCTTCACAGGCATCTGGAATGACACGTCAGTGAAACTGCACATCTTGCTGCAGGTTTCCAAAGCATTAGCTGTCCTTTCCTATATCCTTTTCCTTCCCATCCGTCTCCATGTGAAATGCTGCTGATAATGGATGTGAAATGCTGTTGATAATGGCAGGGAGTTGAAATCCCTGACGTAGGTGTGGCCGTACTGCCTTGGTTCAGACTGTGCTTGATCAATGGAAAGCACTATTTAAAATTGTACCAAACATAGCATGCCAAAGGTTTAGGGTTTTTTTCAAGTAGAAATGGCACGTTTTGGAGGGCTCTGTACCCAGAGGCCATGGGAAACTGTGTTACAGCTCTTTAACACCTTTCTGACCTTCCGAAGGTGGTGCAATACGGGAACTGGACCCTTCAAGTGTATCAGTAGCTGTTCATGTTATTCAGTACTTCAGTATGGGCTCCTTGATCATAGGCTGTACTTGATCTCCTGTTGGATATACCCTGCTTAGTGTCTGGTTGAAAGAAATTAACAGGATAGATGTCACAATCAGTAGAAAATGGCTACCCTAAGCATATAATGCATCTTTTCAAAGAATTAGTGTTTTTTGTTAATGTCTCTTTTGTGAACCAAACTAATTTTTCATGTTGAGCAATACATGACAAACAGCTCTAACTTTAGAGCTTCTGTGTTTCTGAAACCCTTTGATTTGTGTATTCAGTATTCATGGTGCTTGCTATATTGTTGGTTGCTTCATCCACATGATGCTATTTTTGTCTTTTTAAATGGCTAGCTGAAACTTCTGACCTGGAACAAAGAGTGATAGATGCTTCACAGTTGCTCCTCATTCTAGATAAATAATCATTCAGGCATAATTACGTGCATCTCTCGGTACTCATGAATATCTACTGCCTGCTTGAATAGCTGGGAGGGAATATACATTGCCCTTACAAATCCTTCAGAATTGGCTTCTGCTTGTATTGTATTTAGGAGAAAAAGAAACAGGAAAAAAGCACCACCACACACACACAAAAAAGGAAAAAAAACCCTAAAAAACAACCAGAAAACCACCCAAACAAAAAAATCAGAAACCAGGAATTTTTTGTTTTCTGTTTGCTGGCTTTGTTTTTCTTCATTGATCAGCATGCTCAACAGGCTGATTACTATGAAAATTGACATGTAAGAATAAGCATCCTGACTTACTCTTCAAGAATAAACAAAATTACTGGAAGTAGGATGTGCACCATAAGTGGAATCTAACCTAATGGACCTTGGAGGGAGGTTTGTCATTTGAGTTTCATGTGTCACTTAGTGGATCATAATGCGAGAAACAGGTCAGTTTTATAATCACTGGATTCTTGCCTTAGTGGCTCAGAAGGGAAATGAAGCTTTAGGGAGGTGTCTTTTTCTGAAAATGATTCTGGTACATTCTTGGAGGTTCAGTTCTAGGCATTATGAGCAGATGCTTCTGAACTAATCTCAAATGTCACATTTCATGCATAAACCCTGGGGGATTAACAATATCAGGATTCCCTGAGAGTTTTCTTGGAGGTTTAACTTAATACTCTCTCCCAAGTGTCCCACCTACTAACTTGATGAATGCTTCCAGGGCTTCCCGGAGGCCTTCTCTCTAATGCTGATCCAAATAAGGCCAGGGGAGAGGTGACACAAGCAAGACACTGCAAAGCAGTGGGGCTTTGAGGCAGCCAGTAAAAATCAAGTGGTGTGGAAAAGTCGCAGAGATCTCAACAGAAGAGATACCATGACTTGATTTTACGTTAGAATGGAGAGTCATCAACATCTAGTAGAGGAAAAATCACAGCTCCATAATTATGATTGAGTTAGTTGTGGTAGTTGGGAGAAAGGCAGACAATTTAAAATACGAAAAAGTTAATCTCCTGTCTAGCAAATGCCCACTTTTCTATTTTAAATATTTCAGTGACTGTTCAGAAAAGCTTTTATTTAAAAGCAGTAATAATTAAAAAACTCACTGTTGTCTGGAAATAGAGGTGCTTGTGATGGATGTTTTGATAAACTCTGTAACTGTAGAGGAATTGACAGCTATGTTTTTAGCATATTAGCCAGCCCTTTTCCCCTTGTAATATATATGATATTTTGGGTTTGGATGACAAAAAAAAAACCAAAACCCAGAGAAATACTTCCTTAAGCCTCTGTTAGAATGAGTTCCTGTCTAAACAGAAGATAAGGGAGCGAGTTTAGCTGCAGAGATGGAGATTCTCTTCCATCTGCGTGGATATTTTTGCGATGAGGTTATAATATATGTTAACATTATGCTGACACGGACAGCTCTAGCCAATAGGTTAAAATTGTTAGGTAGTTTGTCTTTTTGACAGATCTCATCTCCATGTCTAGCGATTTATATGACCTTCCAACTCTGATATTTTCCTTGCCAGTGTGTGTCCTAAATGGCTCCCTTCTACCTATCGGCCCTGCCTCGTTCTCAGAGACTGACAAGGCAGCCCGCGCTTCGCTGAACCTGTGAGGAGGCCGCTGGGTCACCCTTGGGGTTAAATGCTGCTTTATTCTGTTGAGTGTTAAATTGCTTGTTCAATTCTTGGACATGTTTTGTTAAATGAATGTTTTAAACTAATTTAGAAATTCAATTTCTTGCAGGTAGAGACATGGCAATATGATGTATCGAAATATATCATGTTTCCCTGTGTTTTCCCCTTACAATTTAGTACATGGGATGACTCATAAAAACCTAGGCCAAAGCTAGGCGTGTTCTCCATCATAGATGAATTAAGCTGCAGAATAAAATCCCTGTTTCTGGGGAAATTTGCTGAGTATCACTTGTGTGAACTTTTCTCCCGTGTTCTGTAACACTTAGGATTTGTTGTTTGATCTTGCAAGAAAGTGTTTACCTGAGTTTATAATATAAAGTCTTTCTTCCCCAACATTTCGTCCCATTCCGTGTGCACACGTGTGCTTACGTGTGTATTTGCATGTGTTAGTTTAATCAAAGCCTTATAAATAGCAGATCAGCTGGCTTTCAAAAGGAAGGAGGCTTATTAGAAAATTTTATTCTGGTGAGGTGCTTTTCACAGGCCAGTCAGAAAGCGCATGAGAACTCTGCTTCTAAGACCCATCAGAGGTTTTCTTCCCGTAGCTGCATAATAGCACTGCAGTTGCCATGCAGTTCATTAGTAATTCTTGACTCTGTGATGGGTGTGATGTGTTAAAAGCACTTGTATTATATAGCGATGTTTAAAAAAACTTGAATTGCAGGTAATATAAACCAGCTTTTTCTAGAGATTTGAACGTGTCCTGAAGCAGAATCTAAGGCGAGGGGGAGTGAGGAGGGCAACTCTGATAGTCTGAAGAAGTGGCAGCAATAGACTAATTTAGGTCCTTAGCAGTACTTGAGAGACTTGAATAAATTAGAGTCATCCCAGGAAACGGATATCTAAATTGGTTTTAAACCATTTCAGAGAATGAATCTGTATTCCTAATGTTAGCTAGAAGTAGGACAATCTATGGTGTTTTTTAACATATTGAGCTTCTTGTGGTAGACAAGGAAGGAAAGAGTTAGGTGTTAGGACACTGTCTGGGGCTTATGTGAAAGGTTCAAAATTGCCCGTGTTGACACCTTGGACAAATCATGTAGAGAACATGCAACTGAGCTCCTGCAGTGTACCTCTGCTGGAGAAGAGACCAGCATATCAAAACTGTAGTAGAGAGCAAGTTTGGCTTCCTAAAACAAGGTCAACCTTTGAGCAAAATACCTTTCCACTTACTGTTATTGAAAAGTATATGATTTTGTTGCTCAGCAGTGGAAGCCACAGTGTTGCTATATAATGTCATACACATCCCTCTAAATTTTTTCAGGCCTATTGAAGGCAGTAAAAAAAGATATTTATGTGGAAACCGGGTCCCTTCTCATAGCAAGTAAAATGGGAAGAAGCTTGCAAGTAGGCAGCTTGTCCAATGGATTTATAACACTTGCAGGTGGTAGCATGTCATTCTGTGGAACCAGGATCCACTGACTTTTGACTGTTATCAAGGGATATTTTCAGGGACTGAATTGACCTTACAAGGAACTAATGCATAGTATTTTTATAGTCACAGAACTGACATTTTAGGCCTTCCATTTATTTGTTTCTTTGTTTTATTGTTAATGAGTGTATGATTGAATTCATGTAGGTGCTTAATAAACACTGATATTTTATTGAAAATCCTAGAAAGATCATTGTAATGCTTTAATGATTGCAAAGGAAAGTGATTAATGTTTAACTTACTCTCTGCAAACTTTGTGACAGAGTTGTTTGATTTTGGGGTTTCATTGGTTGCTAATAAAAATTCCTTTCAATCCACATATTTTTCTGTCCTTCTGGGCAGACCTAGGTCCCCAGTTCTTCGGGTTAGGGTTCTGTTCACACATAGTATAGCTTTCTTCGTCTTTGGCTTGCAGTTTCCTTTCTGTACAAAATCTTGTGCAGTCAAGAAAGGGTTCATGCCCAGATTTTGTCCTGCCATGCAGATGGTCATAATACCTACTATTATAGTAATACCTCTGTATTTGAGCTGATGAGACAAAGTTGTCAAATAGTTCTTATTTTTCTAAAGAGAAGTAGTTGTTGAAAAGGACTGGGAAGTCATACTTTCTCCTGTGGTGTTTCATAAAAGTATTTTGTCATGTCTTGTATTATAGCTATCTCATTTGCCTGTACATCTCCAGTATTTGTGCCAACCTGTAAAAAGGTTGGTGAATTTTGTTGTGTTAGACTTTTCTTTTAAAATTATTATTTCCTGCATCTGGCTTAAGGACTTCTTTAATTGTTGCTGCTTTGCTGTTTGCCAATAGCCCAGAAGTCTGCTGTTGGAGGAAGACATTGATGCCAGTGTTTTCTTGCTTCTTATGCTTTGTACAGTTGAAACGGTGCAATTACAAGCTGAGAAGTGTAGAGACATAAGATAGAGCTCTGCATTGTTTTGTAGTTTTACTGTCTGCCGTTTTGAATACCACCATCACCTTAGGAGGAAAAACTGCAAGTGCCTAGGTCTTAACCAGCTGATAGACAATATAGAAAGGTAAGACAGTAGAAATTTCCTTATTCAGGACTGGTGAGTGTCTAAATGTATTATAAGGGATGGTGGAGCCAGGTTCAATTTCTGACCTATGGGAAAGGTAGGAAAGGATGGGTCAAAGAAGTCCTTGATCTGAAGTAGTTCAAGTTTGTGACATGGCTTTTTGGTTGGGAAGGAAGAACTGCTGTTTACTACATAACTCCTCCTTCATGAATTGGGGTATGTCAAGTGAAACAAAATCACAAAAAATAAAAACCCACATCTGGTGCTGTTTGAATTAGTTCCCTTGTCTCAAATGGGACAGGAGCAAATGGGCTGCTCCTGCAACACAACTTGTTTCGTGCCAACCTGTCCTTTCCTTTTATATCCCTGCCTGGATCAGCCATGTGATAAGCAGGAACCTTTTTAATCCTGTAATGTGGCATATTGGGCAGCTAGGCTTTTAAAGAAATGAACCATCTTTCAAAATATATCCCTCCAACTTTCAGATCTAATGCACCCCAGTTACTCAGGAAAAAAAAAAAAGGTGCCAAAATGTAACCGCTCAAGGATGACAAAAATCAAGAGCAAAACACAAGGAGACATAGGATAGAAAGAGTTCTATTCTCTATAAGGTTTGAAATTGTCACAGTAACCTATCTCTCCTTGAGTTCATCAGAACCTTTTCAAAGGGGATACTTGTTTCCTTTTCAGGGGAGCCGAGCGTTGTTTCAAATGAGACATTGCACCGACTCCTGCCTGCTGAAGGCTTTGCAGTGTGACTCTCTGCCAGCTTTGTATGCATGTCACCAGCACATCACGTTTGATCACAATGAAAGTCACTCCAGAGTATGTCTAATCAGGCAGGACTTCAGAAAAACTTGAAGGCTCTAAAGCTGACCTCTGGAGTCTGTAGTGTTGCCGCTGGGAGCAAAGAAGAAAAGTGTGTAGCTTTTTGAGGTCTGTTCCACTGTGTCATAATAACCATTTAAACAAAAAAAATAAGAAAGGAAGGATATGAGTAGAAGAAAATACCATCTAGACTTGAACTGCTTTTATCCAGGTGTCACCTGGATGTACACTCGAAGTTTATCAAGTTAATTCTGTATTTGGAAGTCTGGCTGAATGCTGGAAATTTTGTCTTGAAATTGCAGGAAGGATACTATTAGATCTTTTATCCTTAACTTCTAGTAACACATACATTAAAGATTTTACACTGTCACTTCATTGGTCATATTAAACTAGCATGTGGTAGCCCTAGTCTGAACTGTGATTTGTATTAGGCCCTGTATGTGTATTTGGTGGAGACAGCATCTACCCTGAGCAGCCCTGGATGTAATTGGAAAGCCAGAGGAGCTGAAGAAGTGAAGCCTTTGGTGGTGGAGAAGAGCTCAGGTCTCTGTTCACAGGGCTGGCTTTGTCCTGCAGTTGTGGGAAAAAGCTTCTGGGCATATACTTTGTAATAATGATAGTGGTATGAAAAATGCAAGACAGTCTAAGTGTCTTAATTTATGGACCACGCTATAAATAATTCATTAGAAATAGTGTTTCTGTTTACATTGTCTGTAATAAAAATGGGAAGTCTGCCTGCTTCGGTTTGTGAGACAGTTGTCGCTCATAAGTTGTCAGGCTTGCTCCTGGCCTGTTCCAGTCGAAACAGCAGTGGGGATGATGGGAACTGTGCACTCCTGTTCTTAGCAGGGGATGCCACACTGGTTCCTAGTCTTTTCAGTCGAGGTAGCTTTTGTTCAGGACAAATTTAGCATTTATATAGTTGCTGCTTTCAAATACTTGAGAGGATTTTTAAAAACCTCCTTGAGATCTGTGGTGTGTTCTGCCAAATGCCATTTCAGCTTTGGTCATGCTATCACCTGAGGGTGAGAGACCTAGTGAAGGTACAGCTAACAGAGATCTCTGCTCTCAGAAGAAATTCTACTGAAATCTGTTCCTGATTATCCCAAGAATTTTGTTTGTGAACTGAGTACGTGACAGATCTTTAACCATGGGATTCATAAATCTTTGAAAACTAAATTGTCCATTAAGATTCTTGGTAAAAAGAAACTTATTTCATGGTAAGTGTAAAATTCTCTTTATTTGCCTGTAAAGTAGGTTTGGGACACTGGTAATTCTCAGAGGCCAATTTCTAGATAAAAAGTTCCTCTCAAATGATAAGGCAGCGAGAAAACCAAATGGGGCAGTGCAGAGGATCATGGATGTTTCAGTTAAAATCTTTCTTGAAGGCAGCAGGCTTTGTTGTGTAAAGCTCCTGCAGTATTTTGTCATCTAGGTGTCTAGAAGAATTTCTACCTTACTGGAATTAAGGGCACTTGGAAAGCGTGGATAGCAACGACTACACTACAGATAGGCAAACAGCAGGGATGTGTGCAGGTGCGACTTTATTGGAATTGAAGGCCTTGCAGTTGGAACTAGTTTTAAAATATGTTGTTTTCAAAATCAACTCTAGGGTGTCCAAAGTATTTCTGGGCTTCTTGATGAATTTTCAGTAGCAATGAATCTGCCCCTTTGGTTCTGTTTCATGTCCTTGAATACTAGCTGTTGAGACTAACATAAACAGCAGCCACATTGCCAGTCTTCCAGTATATTGTGTTCACACAATGTTTCATTATGTATGTACAGAAGAGTTTTCCGTGAGGAATACACAGTCATTTGATTTGCTTGTCCAATCATGACTCATTTTACCCAGACTCTCAGTATGGTTTCTTAAAATTTAGGATTTGGTGGCGACTTGAAACACTCAATGTTTGTCCAGTTGTATTGACAATTCAGTAAAACCAAATCCCTTGGTTTTTAATGTATATTCTGCAGGTTCAGAAATATTCATATAGATGGATATCCAGTCAGCTGCCTTAAAATGGAGATGATAAAATAGATTATAGACATTACCAAAACTATAGTTTTGTTTTGTCAAGATGCCCAGTATCTCTCGTTTAAGTTACTTAAAAGAAATGACACCCCCTAGCACTAAATTGTCATAATTCAAAGCAAGTGGAGAGTTTATGAGAAGCCACGTTTGGATAGCACCTGAAAGCAGTGCAGGCAATATAATTTGGCTGCCAGCAACTGCTGTTTCTTCAGTTATAAAAGTTCACAGCCATCCAATTTGTACTTGACTTGTTTAGCTATATTTAGTCTTTACTGGTTTTGCTGGTCCTCCTGAAATTTATTTTGCTTCTGTTCTGGGGAGCTTGGTAAATATTTAAATTTCATCCGAGCAGACCAGAATAATGGCTGATGTCAAAATTGTTAGAGCTTGTGTTTCAAAGCAGCTATTCAGTTGCTCTGTTCTCCAGAAACTTTGCTGATTGAGCTAATGTTGCTTTTTCTCCATTCCTTCCTTCTCCCTGAGAGGTCTTGTCCAAAGTAGTGATGCTTTCCCTCATGGCTTATCAGAAATCATTGGTCTTAGGAGGACTTTCTTGGTTCTCATAAAATGAAAGAAAAGGTGAAGAGATCTTACATTTAGAGACAATAAAGTACCATCTACTTTAGCTATATGCCTTTTTACGATGCTAAACTTAGTGGGGAAAAAAAAGGAGTCAAAATCTATCCTCATTCCTTTATTTGGTGCAGTAGAGTTTGGGGATGGGGGATTGTTATATTCTTTGTGTTGCCACTCAGTAATGAGGAATAGAAGTTGTGATGGTACAGTATCATGAGAAGAAATCAGCAATTTCCTTCAAATGCTACAGTTCAACTTCCAAAACATGCCTGGTTTCATCAGATATGTAAGAGGGCCTTCAGTGTCAGAATGCAAATCCTTCTGGTTTCTAATTCACAGTGGGCTTGAGATGGTTCTTACTAGGAGCATTTCTTTGGGCTGGCCCAAGGGGTTTTGACCTCTCTTTGTTATATAGCAGGCTATCTGCTGCAAGAGAGATGTTATCAGAGCATAGCAAATACAGAGTAGCATCTTCAGTTTTTGGTAGGTAATTGTTAAAAACGTTTGCTGCTACAGCCATCTCTCCTCTGTCCCTCTTTCCTCCTCCTTCTCAGACAGTCTTTGACAGTTTGGTTAGGTCATTACTGTTTCCTCTAGACTTTTAGAAAATGCTTACATTGGGTTGTCTTCTGTAGCTCATCTTTCAGATTTTAGGCAAATAACTTAGGCGCATATGTCCAAACCAGCTGGTTTTCTTTAGTAGCTGATAAATGTCTAGCAAGAGCAGGAAAACGTTGACAGTTTATAGATGTTCTTTGTTGCAGCTCTGTAGACTCAGCCCCCAGAAGGTGTGTAAGCCAGGTGATGTTAGCAACACTACATGCCTGTTTGCAGCATTTGGTAGGCAAACACAAGGAATTCTCAGCAAATACTTTGCATCTTACCACAGAACCTCTGAAAGAACCAAGCTTTCATTAGGTAAATAAGCAAGCATTGCATGCCAGAAAGCAAACCTTTTTCTGTTCTTATGCTCACCTGACTTCTGCAATCCTCCCACTGAGCCCAGAAGGTGGGAAGAGGTGCTTGATTCTGCTTCAATTTAGAGACTGGCAATTTATCAGGGAGAGATTTTTTACAGCATTGTTGTGTGAGTGATCAGGGACACTGGTTATGAAATTACTTGAGCGCAACCCGGCAAGCTTTTAGGGATGGCTCATTTGCTTGTAGCTGTCCCGATGAGGATTAGTATTTCTTACCTGCAAGCTACAGTACATATAGTAAACCACTGGATCAGTGGGTTCTGCTGTGGAACTGTCAATGTTTGTTCTAGCAGATCTGTCTATATTGGAGTGTGCAAAGCCTCTGAGAGCACTACAGCAGGGCTGTCAGCCCTGGCTCCCCAGTAGCACACTTCTACACACTTTTGCCTTTAATTTTGTTTTATTATCTCTTGCTGTTTTAAACTGCAGTGTCCTTTTACCTCTTTGCTCTCCCTAAAGATAACAAGCTGACAGAGCTGGTGACACTAGGAGCTGGGTGGAATGTAGGGAAACCAACCTTATAATACAAGCATGCAGCAGGGCAATTACCTGTGATCTGCAGATGCTGCTCTCAGTCTGAGGAAACCACTCATTTCAGCCAGCGGGCTGGAGGTGAGGGCTGCCGGTGCAGGAGGCAGTTCATGTGCTTAATGGTTAGTGCTGGCTGGTGACCAACTTGTCCAGGCTCAAAGGAGCTCTCTCCTTAGCTCTCTCTTATTCAGTGTGGGGGGTTTTTTTGTATTTCTATGTCTATACTTTCAGGTATAGGTCATACCCAGTGCTCCGTGTGTGCTTCTAGCTAGGCCGACCACCTTTGCTTTTGTAATCAGGGTGCAGATGTGCTTCATGATTGAACAACTTCTGCGCACCGCCGCTCCTCCTCCCAGAGGAGTCCAGCAGGCTTGCTTATGCAAGCTGTCATGCTGTCTTTTTTTTCAAAAGCATGTGTGGGTTTGCTTTTGTGTGTATCCGGCTGGCTGTTAGTGCCTGCGTATAATAGGCTCTGTATATAAAAATGTTCCCAAGCACACGGCTGCGGAAGCAGCTTCCTTAAACCCGACCAAATTGCCAGCCCTTGCAGCTCAAGCCACCATAAATTACAAAAACCTGCTCCCACCTCACTGAAGCTGAGCCTGCCGGGCGCTGTGTGCGCACACACACTCGCTTTCCCTCTCTCGCAGTCAAAGATGATAGAAAGTCTTCTGGGGATTACTGCACATTTGTAGAGCAACAATGGAAAGCAGCACAGCACAAATATCTATTCTTCCTCACCCAGCGTAACAAACGCTGCTTTGTCTCACATCTGGCCCTTTTTAATAGCTCAAAGCCAACAGCAGTAGCTATTTAACAGCTTATGGTAAATAAAGCTTTATTAAAACAACTTCCTTTTTCAAGTGTTTAATGATGAAAACAGCCTTTCACCTGACATTTTATACTTTTTGTACCATATCTAGTAGAAGAAATAAATTAGTTGTCATGGATAGGTATTAAACTTTTTCCAGCAGATGATCTTAGAAACCATCTTTGAAAATTCTCGTACTGAAAAGCGGGCTTAGAGCCCTTTGAATGCTGTGTGAGCCATGTGCCCGAGTGCAGACGTGCCGAGCTGCATTGTGCCCGCGCCGTGCGGGCTGTCGGGGCTGCGCCTCGGGGCTGGGCTGTGCCGCGGGAGGGCACCGGCTGGGGCTCAGCCGGAGAATCGATGCAATTACACGCAATTAGTAGCGTTAACCTTGTGTACACACGGAGGTACGTTCTGATAGTTCAAGAAACAACTTCTTACAATATGTTTAATGGTAAGGAAAATGTCAAGTGGAATTAGACGGTTTTTGTCTCTGGACCGCCACATTTTACCACCAGGACGGGGCTCTGAGGGAAATGATGTTTCTTAAATCCATCATTGGAGGTGACAGGCTCCCGGGAGCTGCTGGCCTGGTTCGGACCCGGCTCCTCGGGGGTCCGCGCTTCAGGCGACGGAACGCGGCTGTTCCGTCTCCTGGCCTCCGCAGAGCCACCGCCCCGGGCCCCGCGTCCCCTCCGGGCTGTCCCGGTCCCCCCATGTTCCCCCCGGCTGTCCCGGTCCCCCTATGTGCCCCCCGGCTGTCCCGGTCCCCCCATATTCCCCCCGGCTGTCCCGGTCTCCCCATGTGCCCCC